>CATIWF010197370.1:0-65925 GCA_949630135.1 Balakata baccata
CATTCAGTAGCAGCTAAAGCCTCAAATTTATTTTGGTATATTTGAGTAAAGCTTTGTAAATTATTATCAAAAACTTATTTCATGTAGTTCATGTAGTATAAATATTTTGGGGTATGTAATACTATTGTAGTAAATTTAATATGGATATAAATCTAAGTTAAATAGCCATATATATAAATTAAGGAGTTTTGGAGTGTGTAAAAAAAATTATGTTGATTATATGTATATTTTAAATAAATATTTAAGTAAAAAAAATTATTTCAGTGTTCACTTTTAATTGAGGAATTAAGATAGTTAGACAGTTAATATTCAGTTACCCTACTATTACAGAGTGAGGGAATAGTGAAGCTTCATAGGGTCTTTCTGTCCAGGTGCAGGTAATCTATGTTTTACGATATCTCAAAGGGTGTCCATCTTTAGGCTTATTCTTCCCTACTAACAATTATTTTTCCCTTAAAGCTTATTGTCATGCTGATTAGGCTACTTGTCTTATCACAAGAAGATCTTTAATAGGTTATGGTGTCTTCTTAGGT
Organism: Balakata baccata; assembly: GCA_949630135.1. Classification (NCBI taxonomy): domain Eukaryota; kingdom Viridiplantae; phylum Streptophyta; class Magnoliopsida; order Malpighiales; family Euphorbiaceae; genus Balakata; species Balakata baccata. The sequence goes on from CATIWF010197370.1 coordinate 534, forward strand.
CTTGCCTTAATCTCTTAGAAGACCAAGAGGCAAGGTACAGTCTCCAAATCTTCAGTCGAAGCTAAATATCGCAGCATGAGCGCTATTATATGTGAACTTCAATGGTTATTGTATCTTCTCATTGATTTTGGTGTTCCTATCTCCTTCCCTATTTAGTTGCATTATGATAATAAGGCAACATTACATATTGCAGCTAACCCTGTGTTTCACAAACAAACGAAACACGTCGATATAGATTGTCATATTATTCGTGATAAGGTAAAATAAGGCTTTATTTCCACCTCTCATGTTTCGACGTTTGATCAACCTGCCGACACTTTCAATAAAGCCTTGGCTGCTCCACCATTCTATAAATTTGTTCGAGTTGGGCCTTATAGATTGTTTCCAGGCCACAACTTGAGGGATGGATGAAGAATATCTCAAGGTGAAACTGAAGACACATTCTGTTGAAGGTGAAGACACGCATTTTATTTGTTGTTGCATGCATGAGTTTTGTTAGCTTTATTAGTTGTGGTTGTTAGTTTTTCATTAGTATACAGTGTAGTTAGTATAGGATCAATAACACTAGATAGTTTATTTATTTTAGGCGGGAATATTTTTTTTCTTGGATATAAATAGACTCATTGTTGTACTGTGATTGACGAGATTGAATGAAAGCTATTATTCATTCTCATTTTTCTCTCAATATTGGATAACACAAAATAACTATTATTTTCATCATCTATCGGCATATCATCTCAGTAGCATAGCAACATTCATTTGAATATAAATAATTGCATCTCTTAACTTTTTAAAATATATATAATAATATATAAATTTACATTATTTTTTAAAATTTACTCATTCCGATAGATATTGAAATCTAATACATAAATTTTTACATTCCTTCGCTTAGAGTGAGGACTATCCACCACTTAATCGTTCCAAATCTAAATGCATGACCCATCAATAAGTGTCCATCGTACACCTTCCCGAAGTAGTTTTTTTTGGCTTGAATAATGCTCTTTCATGTGAAACAAGGATTTGAACCCCTAATAGCATCGAGAAATCCCTATGAAAAAAATATATGGTTTTGAATATTTTAAATGAAAGAGAGTCTGAACCCTTAGAACCGCCAGCCTTATTTAGCCCACATTGCAAGTTAAAACAATGAGGTTTTCGAAACCCATACCTCCTCCAAATTTGGAAACTCATACAATTCCATGCTATAGTCCCAACGATGATAGGAGTTTGCCTCCTCATGTAAAGTCTTGCTCCATGAAAACCAAAAAATATTAAACTAATAATTTAATGGTTGATGCTTTAAAAGTTGATTTAAAACCCTTGAAATAAAATAAATTTTATTTTAAAAATATAAAATTTAATAATAATAATTATTATTATTATTATTATTAAGAGAAAATTATTATTTATCTCTGAGATTTAACATATTATATTAATACTCCATAAGATTTGAATTTTATACGATTTGCTCTCTTTATTTTATCATATTCTACTAATATATCATTCTATTAGATTTTCTGCTAAAAAAATATTAGATTAGGCTGAAATAACAAAGAAAAGATTCTTATTGACTCTAAAGTTTGACATATTGTACTAATACTTCTCTAAGGGGGTGTTTAGAATTGTTGTTGTGAATCCTAAAAGCAAGTTTTAAATTTTTGGATTTAATTGACTGATTTGTTTAATTTTTTTTAAAATACCTTTTTCAAACCTGCTTTTAGAAAAAAACATCTATTTAACTGTTTCCACCAAAAACTATTTTTAAAACTCAAAAAAAGTTAAAAATACAAATTTTTTTTCGAAAAAATATTTTTCAAAACGCAATGTCAAATAGAATCTAAGCAAAAAAGGATAGATATTCTTTATGACTAACAGTAAATATTTTAAAATTTGACCGAATGACTACATACTTTAACTAAAATAAAACATAAGGACAAATTATGTAATTTTTTAACATTAGAGGATACTAATGTAATATATATGTCAAATCTCATGGGATAGCAAAAAGAAAACTTTCACAACATAATGACACCTGTCCTAGATCAACACATGCTCAATTATTCTACAATAACCTGCAAATGATCAACTATATGTCCAAAAACAACTAACCCTAGTTATCACTAGTAATTAGTGCATATGCTTTTAAAGCTCCCTTCCTTTTCTATTTTTTAGATGTGGGATTTCGAAGCTAGCACCTCTCTACACTTGAATTCTTTTCTTTATATTTATCCTAGAATATTTTCCATATTTTGTGGATGTGTGATTTGTCTTTATATTACTAATATCTCCCATAGGGGATTTAGTGTCCTCACTGAACTTTGTCCTACCATTGTTCAGAGTTACACGTGGAGTGTCTTTTGATACCAAATTGTAACAATCTATACCCAACTGCTCTCAATGGCCAAATCATGCAACCAAAAATAGTTAATCCAAATTATCACTAATAGCTAGTAAATAGGTTTATAAACCTCTTTTCTTTTTTCTATTTTTCAAATGTGACATTCGAAATCTAGTAGGTCAAGCTAACACTTTAAGTAAGCATTTTCTACGCTTGAGTTCTTGTTTTTACATTTATTCTAAAATCTCTTTTGTATTTTGCGGATTTGGAATTTGCCCGGGGATATTACATGTCCACTTGCTATTCAAAGAGCTTGCTTTTTTCTAAAACAAAAACTTCAAAGCTATGTCGTTTTTTGGTCAATAGTTTTTCTAAAACCAAGTACTTCACTAAGTACTCTCCTTCTTCCTCTCTCGTTCCTTCTCTTCCAATTCGGTTTCTTTTTTTTTTTTTTTTTTTGGCTTTCGTTCTTTTGAAAATGCCAGAATCAATACTTCCTTTTACTTGAATCTGGAAAAATTAGATTTTTCCCTTTATTTTTTACTACAGGTTATTGGTAGAGAACTCTGGTTAAATTGCATGCCTATAAAGTTGTGATCAAACGAGAACTAATCCAATGTATGTGTAATTATATGAGGTGGTTTTTCCTCTTATCTTTTAATAAAAAGATTACCATGCTTATCAAAAAAAAAAAGTGTAATTATATGAGTATTTGTTTTTCTTTTATTTTGTTTGAAAATTATTGGGGTTTGATATGAGGAAAGCGATTTCAATGACTTTTTTTGAGATGATGATGATTATTATTATTATTATTATTATTAAATCTCATATATTATAGTAATTTAATTAATGTGAAAAGAGTATGTGACATCTGATAAATTCTCAAAGTTATTTTATCAGTTAGCGCTAATGCATCAGACCGTAGGAGCTTTAAATCCTTTTCAATTTTTGTAGGTGGCAAGAGACATCACTCCAGCCCGTAATTTCTTACGCTGGGTTTATAATCATGTTTCATATATGATAATTAAGCGAATTATATTTTTTCATGCATTAATAATTTTTTTCTCAATAAATTTGGAATGTTTGATTCAGCTTATAGTTTTTTCTTATGCAATAGCTGACACAGAAGTGTGTAGTAAACTTTTATAAACAATAGCTAGTATCCGTTTGAAATTTCAAATAGTTGCCTAATTAAAAAGCTTAATTTCTAAGCTTTTTTAGAATTGAACCTTTTTTTTAAAATATAAATACTTAATTACTCTTACACAAAATTAAATTTATTTATAAAAAAGTAACAGGTTTTGAATTGCTTTTTTTATTTAGTTACTCCTATAACTATTTTAAAAGTTTATTATTATTATTATTATTTATTATTAAAATAAATAATTATATTAAATAATTAATATATTATACTTTATATTTATTTATTATAAAATAATATATATCTTGAATTATAAATAAATAATATCTCCATAGGTAATTTCATATTATAACAACTAAATTATTTTTGGAATTTTTACATAAATACTGAACAATGCTTAATTATTTATACAAATCCGACACTTAAAGTTTTTTCTAAAAATGTCAAAAGCCCCTAAAATAACTATAAAAACACTTTCACTCAAAAGGCAATCCAAAACATACCGAAAGTACACTTAATGTTTACTATTAAAAATTTATCCAAGATTTATCTAAAATTTATCAAAGATCCACTCAAGATTTAATAAAAAATTAGTGAAAATTGAAGTTATCTAGAATTTACCAGATATCTACTCAAAATTTACCTGAAATTTATCTAAAATTTACATAAGTTTACCAAAAAATTAGTGAAAGTTAAAGATATCCAAAGTTTACCCAATATTTACTAAAGAACTAGCCAAAGTTTACCAATGATTTACCAGAGATCCACCCAAAATTTACCAAAAAATTAATAAAAGTTGAAGTTACATATTTATCAAAGATTACAGGGTTTATCTAAGGTTTACTAGAGATCTACCTAAGGTGTACCAAAAATCCACTCAATGTATACTGAAAAAATAATAAAATTTGAAGTTACTCAAGATTTATTTAAGATTTACTAGATATATACCCAGGGTTTACCAGAAATTTACCCAAAGTTTAGCAGAGATCCACCCAAAATTTACCAGAGATCTACCAAATGTTTATTAGAAAATTAGTGAAAGCCGAAGTTATTCAAGATTTGTCGGATATTTAACCAAGATTTATCCAAAATATGCTCAAAGTTTATCCGAGATTTACCCCACATTAAGTCAATTTCTCAACTAAAAATTACTAAATATCTACCCGATATTTATTAAAGTAAAAAATCTTAATTAAATTAATTAAATAATGATTAAAAATAAATAAATACATACTTAAGGACAAGTGGTGGCCATACAAATTAATGAAAATTTTAATCCATGTTCAAAATGCAATTTCTTTCTCAAATTGAACGAAACTTTTGCTAAAAATTATTTTTCATCTCTTCATTCTTCCTTATGTGACCCAAAACTACCGCACTCTTCATCAATTCCTTTCTTTCAAATTTCATACTATTCTCTCTTGATTTTCCTATCTACCAAACACCATTTTATCAAATTATCTTTGCATGAAATGTGTAGCATTAGAACTTGATGAAATGAGTGGAGCTGATAAAGAACCAAATAGAGAATTTTAGCTACTGCAATTAGTTTGCTAGTGGTTTTGATGCAAAGAGAATGAAAACATTTGAAGAGCTGAGGAGCTATACATTCATCTTCGTCAAGCTCACATTAATTGCCATATTTGATAATAAAAAATTTAAAAAAGGGTAACAATGAAAATAATTTCGATAAAAATAAAAAGAGTAAAAAATAAGGATTTATAAAAATAAAACTTCAAAAACAGTGTTTTGTAGAATTTTCTTATTATTTTTATCAAACATTAAGTACCAAATAACTAGTAGTTATAAACTAGAAGACTTTACACCAATTGATGAAATTTAACTTTAAAAAAAAAAATTACCCACATTTTTATTAAATGTACTTTCTTTTCTACTTTTTTTTTTCAATTTTATCTTTTTTTTTTCCTTCTCTCCTTTCTCTTTTCCTTCTTCTCTCCAGTATTTTTTAGATTTTCTTCTTCATTGTCAATCCCAAAGCCATTATTTCAAAGGTCATGCTTGAAAAACCAAAACTATGTTTTTGGTTTGTACGAATAAAGCTTTCTTTGACTGTCGCAAAATTTTATGATCCAATTAAATGATAAGTTGCAAGCAATTTACAAGACATTGAACAAGGAGAATATCGGCATTTGCAGAGAGGATTGATGATTTTGTTGGATCTAGTTTTGTGAATATTGATGATTTTGCATTTCCTCTAGTGACTAGACATCTTCAACTTAATAGAGAGCAAGTATGCATTCATGGCTAGATATAGGGGTGAGCAAAACCGAACTGAAATTGAAATTCAAACCGAACCAATCTCAATTTGGTTATTTCAGTTTTTGGTTATTTTAGTTTGATTTTTTATAAATAAATTGGTTTAGTCAATTTGATTGGGTTTAATGGTCACAAAACCGATAAACAGAATCGAGCATATATTATATATATAATTTACTATATATTAAATATATATAATTATATATTATAATATATAATATTTATATTTTAATATATTATATGTTATTTAATTATATTACATATAAAACCGAATTAACTATATATCCAAGGAATTTATAAAAAATTTCCAAGATATACACAATATATATTGGAGATATATTAAGTATGCATTCTTTGGTATATTTTGGGGTGACCATTTTAATATAAATATTTTTGTAATATTTTTAAGCACTTTTCATAGTTTTGAAAAAAACTTTAAATTTAGATATTATTGTAATATTTTATAAGCTTTTTATCATTTTTGAAAAACTTCCTATAAACTATTAGCTACCAACTCCGTTAAACCAAATGAACTCTTATTCTGGTTAAACCCAATTCTAATTTCGAAAGCATTATTTGTCCATTAGTTTTGGAAATTTTACAAAAATAACGAAAAATAAGTATCTTTTTACATTTTTACAACTGCTAGACGTTTTTTTTAATTTTATCCAAAATAACTTTTTAAAATTACAATAGTACATAAATTTCAAAATCACCCCAAAATATGCCTAGACTATATATATTGAGGATATCTTCAGTATTCTTTGGGCATATTTTACTTCAATTTTTACCAATAAAAAACAAAAAATCAGAACAATAAGAATTGATCATTAAAGAAGAAAAATAAAATTCAATTAAAATTCAGAACATTATAAATTCTAAACATAAACAGTTTAGTATACATTTCGGAATATTTTAGGTATATTTTAGGGATACCTTAAGTATACATTGTAAATTCTTTGGAAATACCTCGGGACTACATTCGGGATACTTTGGCTATATCTTAGGAATTCTCAAAGAATTTTTTGGAATGAATTTTCTAGAAATATCTTAAGGATATCTTGGGCATATCTTTAGAAATTTTATGGGAATACCTTGGCTATACTTTGGGGATATTTTGAGTATATTTTAGAAATTTTCAATGAATTCCTTGAGAGGAATTTTACGGAAATACCTTTGGATATACCTCGGTAATTTTCACTCAAAAAAAAAAACCCAGAGTGTATTGAAGCACTACCTTGGATTAGAATACATTGCATGAATCAAGAAACTTCAAAAACTTGAAAACTCAAACTTTAACTTTCTTTCGCAATAAATGATAAAGTATCAGTACACATAAGAGAATCAGTTATTTGCAAAAGGAAATGAAATCCGATCTTTGACGGAGTAAAGGAGGTGGATTGACATCTTACTAATCACCTGTTGAATCAAAGTTAAATCATCAAATTAATTTTTTCTAACAATTCCACAAATATAAAATTAGGTAGAGATTGGATTACATCTGCAAATAATTCCTGTGTTCCATATTTGATGATTTTTACTTTTTCGGAGTTTCCCAAAGTTGCTTGCGAAGCCACCGCTATTCTTTCTAGAGCCACCGATTCTTTTCTTGGATGGCACTCACTCCTTGGGCAAGGACCACAAGCTTAGGTTTCTTGCAGTTCTTAGTTACGAAATTTACAGATATGAAAGAAATAGTAGAAAATAAAAAAATATCAGTACTGATAAAAATTGTAGGTCAATATGAAAAAAAATATACAAAATTTGGTAAATCATGAAATTTCCTCATTATTTTTTCCAAATTTGTTTATTATTACTACATTATTGGTTTATTTCTTTAATATTATCTTTTAAATTGTTATTAAAAGAAAACTATATTTTATTTTAGACAAAAAGATATATAAAACATCTTTATTTGTCTATTTTCACCATATTATGAATTGATCAATTTTTTATCCAAGTTGCTATATATATTTTGTTTTTGGTCTATTTTACCCTTTAAAAATTCATATTTTTGTCATAATATATTCATTGTCATATTAAAAAATAGCACATATATTTCACTCGCCATAAATATTTTTAATATGTCAAGTCATTATATAGTGACCGAATCTATTATGCTTTTAATATATTAAGTGGCAAAGTAAACAAAAAAAATGTAAAGAGCAATTTAAAAAAAAAAGGACAAATAAGGCGACATAACAAAACTAAGCAAGTATAGATGACTTGATATGCCATATACCTTTATTTTATATATAATAGTTTAGATGTCATAGATAATTAATTCTAAAACAAAAAAAAAAAGTAAACAAGTTAGTTTTAGATAAGAGATTTGATTTTTTTTAATTGTTGTGAGATTCCGATTTCAAATTTATATTATTTGCATAAAAAAATAATAAAGCTTTATTTGGTTTTGCTGCTAAATACAGCTGATAGATAATAGTTAATTGATATTAGCTAATGGCTAGTAGCTAATAGCGATCTGGTGTTTGGTAAAACTATATTGAATCGTAACTGTTTCAATGTAACATTATCAATAGGGATATATTTTGTTTAATTAAAAAATATATATTTTTTACAGTGTTTAAATAAATATAAAATATTATTTAATGAAATTATTAATTCTAATAATGTTATCACACCCAGCGGTGCGAGAGGTGGCCCAATTCAGTGTTTCTACATGCACTTCTGTTGTGGTTACTTGTCGGGCTACAGTCCATTGGATGGATCATCTCTTAGCGTATATAGCGGTGTATGAGTGGTATTTAGGTCGTTTGGATTGATAGCGCTCAAGTCCTTACGCCCAGGCAGCGATGGGCCACAGTGTCAATTCTACAGCACCCACCCAAGCACCGATAGGCCAGCTTGCCCTCGCCAGGTAGTAACGGGCAGGCTAAGGCACCAGTGTTGCCATGATCATCATCATTATTATTATTATTATTATTATTATTATTATTATTATTATTATTTAACAACTATTAATAAAAATATTCCATAAATGTATTCAGCAAGTTAAGCCACCAATTCACTATAATTACGGGGTGTATTCAATTAGGATTTTAAAAGATATTTATAGAATTTTTTTTAAGTCAATGATTTTTGTAGAATTTATTTACTTTTAATAACTTTTTACAGAATTTATAAATTCATCAATAATTTTTATAAACTTTATTTTTTAGGATTTTTATAGACAATTATAGATTTTCATAGACATTGACCAACTTTTATTTATTTGGATAAATACATATTTTAATGCCATAAATTTATGTTTCTCATACAATAAAAGTAAAATTTTAAAATAAACAATAAAGTAGAGCTATTATTAAAATAATCAATAAATAGAGTTCATTCAACATCTCTTCGCAAGGTAGTTACAAGTTCCACACATCTCATAAACAAATGCAACTGACATCATTTTCTACACCATGGAAAGCAATAGTTATGAGAAAATGAACAACATAAAAGCAATGGTAAGATAATCCACTAGTTATAAGCTAATGCACTCAATCGAGATCTTTCTGAAGTATCATGACTACTTTCATATGAATCTTTTCTTCCTTTCTAGGAAGGAGAGGGAGTTCGACCTATCCTTGAACTCGTGGTCTTTTGATGGAGTGGTGACTTTTTTATATTGTTATGAGAAGGTGGGAAAAAAAAAAGTTTGGTGCAATATTATGAGAAAGTGAGACTTCTGTAAGGATGTTGCATTTATAGAATCACATGAAAAATCTTTAAAAATATACAAAAGTATGATGTTTATGAAAATTATTGATTTTTTGAATATCTTAATTTTATAAAGTTTTTATAAATTCTAATTGAATGTCGCCTTACTTTTATATACTTTTTTAAGCCTTTAGAAATCTAATTGAATACCTTCTGATTTTTATAGTCTTTATAATTTCTAATTGAATATCATTTAGGATTTTGAAATTTATTAAGATCTTTTAAAATCCTAATTGGATACACCCTTAGAACATCTAAAGGCTAAAAACTCGGTATAGTGACAAGAATGCAACATTTAAATATAACACGTTAGGAAATGAATTTTGTGGACAATCCTCAACTTAATTAAGAGCATATCCAATAATGGTTTTTATTTTAAAAAACATCTTTAGTAAAATAAAAAATATTTTAATATATTTTTAAATATAAACAGTAAAAAAAATTTTACAAGTCTAATATAATATTTATATTTTTACTCTTCATTTTATTTTATCCCTTGTAAATTAATATTTATCAAAAAAATAAATTATTTTTATTATAAGGAAAAATTAAAGTAACACACTAATAAAAAAGATAGAATATGTACAGAAAGTTTGTAACACCATCTATATAGCACACTGAACCACTATACAAGGGAGCGCTACTACATATTTCTTATCATATCTGATTATTCCTTTAGAAACTTTTATCGGTTAAACATATCGTACTAATATACATCTGTTTAATCATAACAATATATAACTATTTAAATAATATCATGTATCCATGCTATATAAGCTGAAACTATTTCATCTGAAATCCAGGGCTAATTACACCCAACTTATTACAATTGTTCATAAAATTGTAAATAACGTGGAAATATTCAAGAGTCCCAATGCATGAGTATATAAAGTAAAGCATGATTAAATAAGCTGACTTTGAATCTGAATACTCTAACTAGCTCGGTTTCTCTGAGTCAACTTTTCATACGGCTCCGGAGCTGCATGCAGAAAACCTACACGCTAAATTATCCAAGCTTAATAATACATATAATCATATAAATTTTATCATACATGTCATATAATTCAATTCATATAATTCATGATATAACACAACTCTTCATATTTCAATCCATGTTAATTATAGTCATGTGATCATGCCAATAAATACATTAAACAATAATAGTAGCGTACCTGGTAAGCGGAAGCCATTTCTTGTAATCATATTCATTGTAGAATAATTTTTCTTTATCCATTTATTTCATTTAATTTGTCCAATTACTCAATAGTAGACTACCATATACGAATTTTGAATAGGGGTGCTCTTGGAACTGAAGTCATCCTACCCACCTAACTATGACTGTCTAAATCTGTATCTGAGTCAAGTGCGATCTAAAAGTTGAAGCCACTTGATTGAAAAATAAATGATTGTTAGCATATTGGGTTAATGACGCTCTAAGAGTTGTAGCTACTTTGCCCAAAAATAATGCATAAAATAAATCTACGATACTGTAATTACCCTTAATGGAATGTCATCTATCCTATAGTCGTCCTAGTACGAGTAAGGGCATTTAAGTCTTTTCTTTTATTCGCATGAATAATATCCCATGATCAAAAGAGCATTTCCATGATATCGCATAACAACATGACTAATATGGTATATTATCATGTTAATCCTCATTTCAATATCATACTACAATAACCAGTTCATATAGAGCGTTCCTTGTGATCATATGCGTATTCATATATTCATATCACATCATAATCCATGTATCATCATATACATCTTGTTATAGCATAGCATATCATTTCTTAAATTAAGATGTCACATATTCATATTTTCCCAATTTATATCATGGTAGACAAGACATACATATTCAATATTATCATATCCAATATCATACACCTGCATATGAGTACTTTGTACCTTAGCACATTTCGGCAATGGTGCTGCTAGCCATGCCCATCGTGGGGCTGTACAGGCCTAGGTTGCATGAGTCCTGACCGAAACTCCACTCTCCCGACCGGGAGAGACTCCACACCAGCAATGTGAAAACTCAGTTTTCACATGTCGTCTCCAATTCTCTTGATTCAAAAGCATAACACAATTTCCAGAACATTACATATCATTTAAACAGACCATTTCATTTTCATAATATACCATAATCCATTTAATTCGTATTATATCAATTTAACATGAAATTCATGAATAATCCATGTCTTAAATCAACACAATCAATTCCAACCCATTCATATCAAGATTCATGACATTTAATAGTGATATATCATCTAATATACCTATGCACTAGCAAACATGCAGTTAAAAAGGGAATAAATATGATTATAAGTACAAACCTCTAACAATGGAGTAGTAAACTCTCTCTTTCAATGTTCCTCCCTAGTTAGGTGATTGTTTCCACCTTCTGTCATATTTCCTAACAAAAATAACATGTTCCCAAAAGTCACAAACTGATCAATACAATACTAAACTATTTTATTCTACAATGGGTGTAAAAAACAAAACCCTAAACTTGCATATACCCATAAAAACTCCAATATAAAAGTGTACATCAGAAACTAATACGATGAAAAGCTCAAGGAGGACAAATAATTGTTGACAAGTAAAGAAAAATGAGAGAACAATTAGGGAAAACTCAATCTCTAATATGCCCAAATCGTTCAATTCGTGTTCTTGATTAAAAACTCCCAAAATCCTTGATTAAATCTCAGAAACTCAATCTTTTGTGTTTAAGTGAAGGAGAATCAATGGGAAGGGAGGGAAGAGTGTTTTCTTATCGATAGGGATAGCTAGGGTTCGGGTGATGACTAAAAATGGCATAAAAATACGTATTTATAATGTTCAATCCAGAGATGAATCTTGATCGGAAAGCCCAATGTCGTGAGCAAGACACTTAACTGAAAAACTTTTTATTCTAAAAAGCCAATTAGATTCATTTTATATTATTACTTTTAATTACCAAAATAGTCTCCAAGGTCCACATTAATTCTAGACTTTCAATTGTGGACGTTATAAAGTTGATGTACTTTAAATAATATATAGAATAGAGAGTAAATTTGGCTCTCTAAATGTAAAGAGTTAAACTCACACTCTTCTCTAAATTTTAAAAATAAAAAGTCTATTAGAGACCATTTTTATGACTCTTTAAAATAAAGAAGAGATCTTAAATAAAGAGTTTATTGAAAATGCTCTAACAAAGATAAATTATATATAATTTGAAGAGGTTAATTATGTAATTTTATTAGAAAAAGTTTCAGCTATTTTAGAAAAACTCCAAAATAGAGTTTTTCCAAATAGCTACTGTGAGGTTTTTATCAGCTATCAGCAGCTGATTGAAAAATCTTACCAAACACTTTTAAATCAGCTGATGAGTATGAAAAAACTATCCACTGCCTCAATCAACTGAACCAAACGCCTCCAAACAATAATTTCAATGTTCAAACCGCCATAATAGTATTTTTCCACGAAAGTAGTTTCTATTTTCTAAGAACAATGCTAACAATATTTTTATTTCACTCTTTACTCATATTTAGGAGTTTTAAAAGCATCCCCAAAAATTTTTCATATCTTGCTCTTTATTATTTTATAAAAAATTCACTCTCTATTTCAGTTTGCCTTGAAAATTGTGTACACTTCAACAATACTCCTTATCTCATTTCTATTTTAATTTTTTATTCACAAAACTATTTAGGAAAAAAATGAAGAGAGAAAGTAAGAAATAAAAAAAAAAAGAGAGATAAAAGAATAAAAAAGAAAAAAAAAGAAATAATAAAATATTACTTAAGAGCTCTTAGTAACTCTTAAATATGAAGATATATAATATAAATTTTAGAAAATGAGATAAGTAAAAAAGAAAATAAAAGACTGTTGGTAGATATAAAACTCTATAAATTTGGGTAAGAACTAAAATAATTATGTTGTTAGGGATGCTCTAAGTCATCCAAGAGCTTCATAAAACCAAACTTTTTACTTATAATTTTTAAGAGTGATATTTTCTCTTTATATTTATGAGTAATAAAGAACTCTTTATCAATATTTTATTGGACTTTGCTATTTGACTAGAATCTAACTAGTTAGAATATAATTAGATAGAGTTAATGATAAAATAAGGTAAATAAAATTACTTTATTAACCTCTCTTTAATTTTGCTCCAAAGTATTTATTACTTCTCAAATCTCTAAATATGAAATTTATTGTACATATTGATTATTGTATAGGAAGTTTTTATTTGAAACAAAGTCAAAAGTTGAATCAAGTCAAAACAATAAAATTAAGCCCCATTTTCTTTATTTTTTAAATTCAAAAATATCAAATATAATAATTACATTTTATTAAATAATTTACTAAAATTAATAAATTTATTTCATTTTTTTATTTTAATTTTTAAATTTATAATATTATAAAAATATAAATTTTTATCATATATTTATTATATAATGAAAGATTAAATAAATTTAACAAAAAAACATAAATAGCTCCTTACTTGAGGAGCGACATATCATAAAAAAACTTTCCAAATTAACTGAATATTCAAAGTTGAACTAAAATTTTATTTTAGAAAAAGACATAATAAATTTAAAGTTATTTAATTCAATTTTGTATATTATATACTTTACATATTAGAGCATTTCTAATACACTCTTTATTTGAGTTCTTTTCTTTATTTTAAAGAATAAATCTATAAAATATTATTTTAAAGAATAAATTTAAAAAACATTCTCCCATAGACTCTCTATTTTTAAAATTTAGAGAAATGAGTGAATTAGGCTATATACAGTTAGAGAGCCAAATTTCATATTTTACTCTACATGTCATTTAAATCACATCAATTTTCTATATATATTCTATCTTTTTATTAATATGTTACTTTTCTATTTTCTTATAATAAAAATAATTTATTTTTTTCTTTTGATAAATATTAATTTACAAATGATAAAATAAAATGAAAAGTAAAAATATAAAGAGTTTTATTGAACTTGTAAAAAATATTTTACGCTATATATTTAAAAATATCTTAAAATGCTATTTATTCTACTAAATATGCTCTTTAAAATAAAGAATACTATTAGAGATACTCTTACTACGGTACTATCCAATTTTTTTTTTTAAATTCCTCATAAAGCACAAATATCAAATAATACCAATGATTTTTTTTTATTTTTTAAGAAATAATGTTACTAATTAATTATAATTATTTCAATTGGAATTTAATCATTGTATTTTATGCAAAATTATTATTATTATTAACTCTCAAAATTTCAAAGTTAAAAAATTAATTGATATCAATAAAATAAATATTTTATATCTTTTTTAAAATATTAACTAATATTGTATTATGAAATCATAAATAATTATAATTTCTTCTACTTCCTTGAACAAATTGTTTGCATATTATATGAATAAAATAAGTATATTATAGATGAAACTGATCCGTACGGCAAATGTCAATAATAGTGATATTTGCAAACTTAACATTTAAATGAAAATTCAAGGGCACGACCAAAATTTTATCAAGAAAACAAATATATTATCATAAATAGAATTAATCTCTGATCAAATTGATTTGATTTAATTTTCTAAATTAATATGATTATATTTGACACTCCAATTTGAATGCTACATAAAAAAAAATTTAGGGAAAACAAAAGTAATATATTAAATACAAATTTCTTGAGCTTAATACAAATTAAGTGGGAAAGGTGTTTATAAACTATGTATGCCAAAAATATGAAAAACGTTGATGAATGATGAAAATGGTTTACGTGTGGATTATATATCACTACTATATATCTATATTGAATTGATCTTTTTGATGTTGAATTGATTATTGCAAATTTAATTTTTATTTTTGTTATATAAATATCATAATGGGCAAATGCTGTTTAGCCCGCCTAATGCAGCCCGCTATGTGCCCGCCTGGTAAAAAAATGTTTTTGTGGATCTCTATTAATTTATTAGATATTTCTCATATAATATTTTCTATAATAAAAAAAAATTTGATAAAAAGTGAAATATTAAGGATTTAGAGTTTATAGTTAAGGTTTAGAAATTAAGATTTAGAATTTAGAGTTTATAGTTTAGAATTTAGGGTTTAGTTTAGAATTTAGAGATTTAGAGTTTAAAGTTTAGAATTTATGGTTTATGGTTTACTGTTTAGAGTTTAGAATCTAGGATTTTGAATTTAGAGTTTAAAATTTATGATTTAAAATTTAGAGTATAGGGTTGGGAATTTTACAAAAATGTAAATATTTACATAAATTCACCTCTCAAAGTTTTTTTTTTTTCAAAAATATCACATGCACCAAGGTTTTTTTCAAAAATCTACCTACACAAAATATTTTTTCAAAACTACCGAAAATCAAAGTTTACATAAGGTTTATTCAAAGTTTACCGCAAAATTAATGAAAATTGAAGTTACAAAAGTTTTATCAATTATTTACTTAAGATTTATTCAAGTTATACCTAGAATTTACCAAATATTTACTAGAAAATTAATGAAAGTTAAAATTATACAAGATTTACTCAATATTTACTGAAGTTTACCAAAAAATTATCCAAAATTTGCTTAAAGTTTATCAAATATTTATTACAAAATTAATGAAAATTGAATTTACAAAAGATTTATCTAAAATTTACTCAATGTTTACTTAAGATATATCAAATGTTTATAAGAAAATAGGTTGAAATTACACAAGATTTATCAAAGATTTATTCAAGTTATACTCAATATTTACAAGAAAATTAATGAAAGTTGAAGTTACGTAAAGTTTACTTAAAATTTACTCAATAATTACCCAAAATTTACTAAAAAATTAATAAAAATTAAAGTTACAAAAGATTTATCCAAAACTTATTCTAAGGTTTACCCGATGTTTACTTAAAATTTACTATAAAATTAATGAAAGTTGAAATTATATAAGGTTTATCAAAATTTTACCCAAAATTTATCCAATGTTTACCCGAGATTTATCCAATATTTACCTGAAATTTACCCAAAGTTTACTATAAAATTAATGAAAATTGAAGTTAATTAAATATAAGTTTACATTTTTTTTAATTAAGGTTTGTCTAATATTTACTTTGTTAATTAAGTTAATTAAATTCAAATTTACATATTTTTTTGCTAATTAAATTAATTAAATAATAATTAAAAATAAATAAATATATGCATAAAGACAAAATGGTAGCCATACAAATTAATAAAATTCTTAATCCATATTTAAAATGTGAAAAATGGCCATTTTATGTTTTAATTAAATGAAAAATGTATTAAATATACAGTAAAATATAATATTTAAAAAAAACAGTAAAAATAAGAATTTTGAAACTAATAATGAAAACATGAAAATTTTGTAGATAAAATTGAAAACACCTTTCAAATGTTAATGTTAATGTTCCATGTAAATTTTCTTTTAGGGTTTATAATTTACAAATTAGAGTTTGGAGTTTCTAATAAAATATTATCTTTAACAAAGAAATTTTTAATTAAAAAATGAGTTAATAACTAAATAATAAAAAAATGTGTTTATTGACCAAAAAAAACTTTATATGAAAGTAAAAAAAAAACAAATAAAAATAGGGCAATAATGTAAAAATTAGTAGGCAGTAGCATAACTTTATCATAATGTATATTAGTCACTATAACATTTAATCAAAATTTGTGTTAATGAATTGTTTTATATGAAACATTTATTGATTAGAATAAAGGGAATTTTACAAAAATGGTAAATATTTACAAAAAATATCATTTTTTAAAATTTTTTTTCAAAATATGATCCGCATTAAAGTTTTTTTTAAATACGGTTGCGTCTAAAGTTCTTACAAAAATGCTGACAATTAAGGTTTACCAAAAATTTACTACAAAATTATAAATTAAAGTTATAAAAAGTTTATCAAAAATTTACTTAAAATTTACTCAAGTTTAAATGATGATATTTTTGTAAATACGGATGATATTTTGTAAATATAGATGCACATAAAGTTATTATGAAAACACTAATAATTAAGGTTTACCAAAAATATATTATAAAATTAATGAAATTAAAATTACAAAATATTTATAAAAAATTTACTTAAAATTTACTCAAATTGTATCTAAAATTTATTTAATGTTTATCAGAAAATTAATTAAAGTTAAAATTGGATAAGATTTACTGAGAAATTTCTCAATATTTACAAAAATTTACCATAAAATTAAATAAAATTGAAGTTACAAAAGGTTTATAAAAAATTTATTTAAGTTATATCCAATAAAAAAAATTAATGAAATTTGAAATTACACAATATTTACTGAAAATTTATTCAAAATTTACTATAAAAATTAATTAAAATTGAAGTAACAAAAAGTTTGTTAAAGAATTACTTAAGTTTTACTCAAATTATACCCAAATATTTACCCAATTTTTATAAGAAAAATAAAAGTTGAAGTTACCCGACATTTACTCAATAATTGCACGAGATTTACCAAAAGTTGACCTTAAATTTACCAAAAATTTATCTCAAAGTTAACCTTAATTAAGTTAATTAAATACAAGTTTACATATTTTTTTAATTAATATTTGCCCAATGTTTATTTTGGTAAATAAATTAATAAAATATAAATTTACATATTTTTTACTAATTAATTAAGTTAATTAAATAATAATTCAAAATAAATAAATGATTGAAATAAGGACAATTGGTGTCATTACAAGTTAATAAAATTTTTAAATTTGTATTTAACAGATAAAATATGACCATTTTCTGTTTTAATTAGATAAAAAATATAGTAAATATACAATAAAATCTAATATTAAAAAATCAGTAAAAAAATACGGATAGATATCAGTAAAATTGAAAAAATTTTTGAAATATTATAAACAATGTAAAATTCTCAAGAATAAAGATGGTTGATTATAATCTTTAAATCCTAAACAACTAATAAAAGATTAAGGGATATATTACTTAATTACCCTTAATCATCCATATAAAATTACTAAAATATATATTCTAACTATTATTTCTCTTGTCATTTCTTTTCAAAAAAAATTATATTAATAAAAAAATTATCTTAATTTTAAAAAGATTTATTAATAAAAGATTTAGATAAACAGTAAAATTGAAAGTATTATTCAATTTTTGGGATAAATTAAAATAGGAAGTTAGAATTTTTTATAATATAAAACCAATTTGTCATTCCCCTCGTTCCAGTTTCAGCTGAAAGAAAACCTATCTGGTAGGAGTCTTTTGCTTTGTCTTGTCTATCATGGGAAATATTGGTGTGATATAACTTCATATTTTAGGGTTTCGATACAATTCGATCTCATATTCTTAAATTGATTCAAGCTCCAAGTAGTTTTTTGTTTTTTTAATTTTTTGATAAAAAAACTATTCACAATCAGTCAACAGAAGTTAGAGAAGGAATGGTAGAAGAATAAGTATTCTTTGTAGCGAAGTCCTTCTGAATCTTGTATGGTAATTTTGAGGTATGCTACAGGTTACTAGAATTATTTTTACTGTGAAATGAATCGACTTTGTTTTCTGCTTGAAATTTATGTGGGTTTGAACTTACATTTGCAGGGTCTGAAAGGGGAAAAAAAGTATTCTCCTTAACCTTTTTACCATCATATTATTTTGAATATGCGTTTCTGGTTTTTTTTTTAATTGAAATTTTTGGATTTCATGCAATACGTGTTTATTGCTTTTTGTATAATGTTGTAGGGGATTTATTCTTGTTCACCACAAATTATAACGTAGACTAGGTGAATTTGCGGTTTGGAAGTTTTTTCCCCGTAGAAATTGAGCATTCAGAAAGCATGTTCTCGTGCAGGCTGCTACATGTGATGGATCATGGTTGACGAATATTTGTAAGGTGCCTTCAAGGAATTACTTAAAATTTGATTTAGAGTTTTAGTTGTTTGTTGGATTGCTAATTTTATTGGGTTTCTTCATTGTAACAAGTCTGCTTTGTTTTAGATGCACTGATCATTATTATCTTTAATAATCCGTATCTTATATTTGCCTTTTGTTTTTGATCAATAAATTTTTTAATTCCAAGTTCTATATGATTACAGATGCATATTATATTGGCCTGCTTATCTGCTCATCTGATATTTACTTCTTGCGCATGAAAAGTAATATAGGAAGGAAATGTCCAGTGGCAGAGTAGTGAAATTGCTTGGAATGCTAAAAAATTATTTAGAACTATTGTTGAATATGATTCTTTTCTTTGGGATTTATGTGCACAAGTAGTTTTTATTTTGCAAAATTTCTTTGGAGTTATGACTTTGCCGTCATGATCTGTTGTCTTTCATGAATGAGAAAATTTTTATGATAATATTCCATCAGTGTGTATTTTGTCTCTATAATCTATAATATGATAATAATTTTTTCAGTGTTATCTGCAACTTTTGCATTAAGTTAGTAGCTGAAAGCTAACATTATTGATAAAATTAATCTAATGCAATATTTTGCTTTGCCATTGTTGCTTGTGTGTTTTTGCTTTAGACTTACACTTTTGGTATTATGTGGATATGATTTTATCCCTTTTTATATTTGTGTTTGCGGTAAGACAATTTTAAGGATTTGGAGACAAACAATACATATAGCCGATCCCATAGTATGGGATTAAGGCTTAGTCGTTATTGTTGTTGTCTATGTGGCATGGATACAGACACGGACATCGGGAAACGACATTTATAAAAATATTAGGATACAGACACGTGGGAGAAACCTGTAAATATTAAAAATATAGGGGTAAATTTATAAATAATTAAATTCAAAAATATTATTTTATGTTATTAGTTTCATATAAAATTTAACAAAAATGACATATAATCAAATTTATTGAACAATGATTGGTGTCGAGCAGAGATTTTATGTTTTCTGGAAGGGAAAATGTGTTTTTAACTTAAAGAAATGCATTTCTAAATTTTTAAAAATTACAAAACGCATCCAAAACTTTTTGTGTCGGTGTTGGAAACGCGACACGCTATATAGTTGAAGTGTTTGTGCTTCATATGTTGTTGTAGTAAGACAAGTTGAATTTTTGAATTTTTTTTTCTTTTTCATTGCGGTATTTTATGTGCTTTTTAACTGAATAATTGATTTAATAAATCCCAGGTTTTTATTCCTTTTAAATAGAGAAGGTTTCCAGTATTTTCAGCGATGCCTTCTCTTCAATTGTTGCAACTGACTGAGCATGGTCAAAGCCTTCTTGCTTCTCGAAGGTATTTTTTGTTTTTCTTTTATCATTCTTGAACCACATAACTCTACCAGTGCAGCAATTTTATCCTTTTTAGTTTATTATGTTGTTGTAGTAAGCATGGATTTTGAAAATTGTAAATGTGCTTTATTCAGAAAGAAAGAAGAAAAGAAGAGGAAGATAAAAGTTGTCTTTATAACATAATACTTTGATCAACTTAGATCTTCTATCTTGATGTTCCATCTCACAGTGTAGTTTGGCTATTCTATTCAATGAATTTATCTAACCTGTTGACTGACCATGAATTAAACAATGCATGTGCAATTTGCAAGGCTGATGCTTCGGTCACTACACACTCAATTCTCCTTTACTGGCCATTTGTCGATAACTGTTTTTGCTATTGGCTAGAAATAGGACAGGGGATGAACTAATGAGGTGGTTTAAGGCTTATAAGTGGATGATAATTATGGAAGGGGAACTTGGTTGTATGAGATGATCGTAGGAAAGTCATGATCATTGCTTATTTGCAAGTTATGCTTATTTAAATGTTACATTTGTTGAAAAGTAATCTCTATTCTGTTACTGGGATTTTCATTCATCTGCCATGCAATCAGTTGGAAACTTTTTTAAAGGATTATGGATTTGTTCTTCCAAAATGGTTATGTTGCTTTTTCTCTCCCTTTAAGTAATCTTTATATTTATCTCCTCTGTTAGATATCCATGTCACAGATGGTTTTTTCTTTGTATAGCATGCTACATGCAACTTTAAATTGTACCTTCTTAATTTATTTGGTGAATTCTTGGACTTTTGTTGTCTAAGCAGGAAATCTTTTCTGCTTGCCACTGGTATCATAGTTGCTGGTGGGACTGCTGCATATATGCGATTGCGATGTAGCTGTAAAAGGTCTGATTCTTTTGGTCATCATAATGGGCACAAAGATGATGATGACAAGTTGATCACAAAAGAAAAAAATGTGAAGAAAACAACACAAAAGAAAGGGAGTATAAAATCACTTCATATTCTAGCTGCAGTTCTTTTGTCTGAAATGGGCAATAGGGGCACAAGAGACCTTTTCGCTATGATAACCATAGCAGTAAGTCTTTGGTCTTTATGTATGTGCTCCAATATTTTGTTATACTTATTTCCATAAGCTTTTCGTGCCCTGATTTTGTTTCTTGACTGTTCCTAACAATATGATGAATATATTTGAAAATAAAAAATAAAGAACTGTAACAGTATTCTTTTTCTTTATATGTAGTTCTAAAGTATGTTCTCCCTTAATTTAACTTTTGAAACTTGTTTATTTTTATTTGCCATCTCTGAACTGGAAAGAAGTTGTATGACTGTAGCATGTATTTGGCTCTTCAGAGTTGTCAGTTTACTTTTGTAAATTCAAGTTTACATAAGAAGTTTGAATTTTGAAACTCTGTGCTTTGTTGATTGTGGCAACAAGTACCTAAAATGTCAAAAAGGAAAGTAGCTTGTATCAGAGAATACAAGTGGTAGCACTGAAACAGTTTGCAAGAAATATACCCAATCTAGCTGGTTTTTCTCATTTCAACTTCCATATTGCGCTATGGTGCTAGGTAAGGGACAAACATGATCTAGTATTACTTTGTAATTTTGAAGTTGGTGATATGATGCACTCGATGAGTTGCATTTGTAGTGTTATAGTTCCTGTTCTTCCGATGGTACTTTTGTATTTACTAGCTATATTTGAAAATTTTGGATACTCATTGTTGCACAACTGGAGATAAAGTTACTGTGACTTGTATAATATTGTGAAATGGTGCTTGATTAGCAAATAAAAACATAACAGCATCGAAACTGAGCATAGAAGATGGCGGTGATATGCATTTTATTCTTGTTGGTGTGGGCTCCAAGTAACATATATCAATTTATTTCTTTAATTGAAGAAGGATTCATGAGTATAGATGATTTTTTTTCCCTTCCTTTTGGTGGAATAGGCATTGAAATGGTGTCAAATTAAACGTGAGATAGACATATACATTTATTATTTCCTTGTATACCCAAAAACAATTATAAGATTTTGGTTGCTTTTAGTTCATGAGAGTATTTTTCACAAGTTATTTGGAGAAGAGTTTTTCTGAACCCTGATGAACAATTGTTTTACTTTGTACTCTATCTTAGATAAGGTCTTGTCTTAGTGCAAAATGCATGGTCCAAGAACTTTTGCAGACCCTTTTCTTTTCACCTTCTTCCCTGGTTTGGTCAATTTTGCACATATTTCTTTTGTGTTAGGTCATTCTTTGCATAATTTGGTATGCTGGCCCTTCTAAAGAGTCCCTATTGATCTGCAGCTCTTTTGAGTTTTTCTAGTTTGATTCAATCTTAGAACTTGTAACTTCACATATTAAGGACTTGGTTATTGGATGAGCAAACTTTTGAGGTTGTATCTGTGATTCTTTGTATCAAGAGTCAAGTCATAAGTTTTTCTCATTTGCAGAGAATATACAAGAGTCATCCATCAGTGTATACTTCAAATTGTATTTTGCCTTCTACCTTTTCTTCATTGGATATGCTATACATCTTTGTTGTTAATGCATTTCTTTATTTACATGGTTTAAAATCCTTCGTTTGCAGTGTCCTTTTAGGTATTGGTTTTTATATCAGCCCCAAAACAGGGAAGAATGGAGATAGAAAAGAAGAAAAATAATAAAATTTAGTTGCTTATAGTAACTTTATTAACATGGAATGCAAATTTTGCCGAATTTGTTTACTGATTCACCTGATGCATGTACTGATATATTTGCGTGCACTTATTTCATTTAGGTTCGGTTGTCTTAACATTGTGATTGCTTGCTTTTCACTTCATGAACAAAATGGTCACTCAGTAAGAATAAGCTTTTGTACCTTTTTTTCCCCTTTCTTATTGCAGGTCTTGAGAACTGCTTTGAGCAACAGATTGGCAAAAGTACAGGGGTTTCTATTCCGTGCTGCTTTTCTCCGACGCGTACCATTATTTTTCCGGCTGATAACTGAAAATATCTTATTATGTCTTCTTCTATCAACTATACATTCTACTTCAAAGTATGTAACTGGTACCTTAAGTCTTTGTTTCAGAAAAATATTGACAAAGCGTATCCATGCACATTATTTTGAGGTAATTATTATAACTTCTTCTGTTTATTGGAAATAACTGTCTTTTGTTGTTATTCTTTATGTATTTATTTTGACTTTGCTAGATGATGTCCTTTTCTCCTTTCCTTTATTGGGCTATAATTTTATTGCTTAGATTAACAATGTGATTTGCAATCACAAATTCACTCGAGCTGTACTAACTTAAATGTCTTGCCTTCTACTCAATGAGGTGAATTTCTTTTTCTTTGCTTCTTTTTGTTGTTTTGGAACAGCATGTATTAAGTGGTATTAGGGAAAAAAAGAACATTCTTATCTGGTTGACCTTGACTGGATTGTTATTATCTTTGAAGTATCTGGTAAAGTAATACTGCAACAACAGAACCTGCATTTTGGTACAGGAGCTATGAAATCTATCTATTCCTTAATTTAGAACTTGCAGCCTGTATTTCTTGGCATTGGAAAAGCAGTATGATGCTGCCTAATAAATGTCTTTTGATGGCTTCTTTCAGCCTTTGCTTGTTTCTTCAGTTATTTATTCTTCTTTTATTTGTGTTCCAGAATATGGCATACTATAAAATATCGCATGTTGATGGCCGTATTAGTAATCCTGAACAACGAATTGCAAGTGATGTACCGAGATTCTGTTCAGAGTTGAGTGAACTGGTGCAGGATGATTTGACAGCTGTTACAGATGGTCTTCTCTATACTTGGCGCCTATGTTCCTATGCTAGTCCAAAATATTTGCTCTGGATATTGGTAATTATTTGCCAATTTTATCATTTTTTCAGCATTCTTTTGTAAATTATCCTTTTGAATAGCTGATTTCTCCCTTGCTGCTTCATATGATGATTATTGTGGTCTTGGAGTTTTCCACTTGAAACATGATGTCAATTTCCCAGGCCTATGTTTTGGGGGCAGGAACCATGATTAGAAACTTCTCCCCTCCTTTTGGGAAACTAATGTCCAAAGAACAACAATTGGAAGGTGAATATCGGCAGCTTCATTCACGTTTAAGGACCCATGCGGAAAGTATAGCATTTTATGGTGGAGAACGGAGAGAAGATTTTCACATTCAGCAAAAGTTTAAAGATCTTATTAGACACCTGAGAGTTGTCCTTCATGACCATTGGTGGTTTGGCATGATTCAAGACTTTCTGCTGAAGTATCTTGGTGCCACAGTTGCTGTCGTATTGATTATTGAGCCCTTTTTTGCTGGACATCTTAGACCTGATGCTTCAACATTGGGAAGGGCTACAATGTTAAGCAATTTAAGATATCACACCAGTGTTATAGTATCGTTGTTTCAGTCCTTGGGAACTCTTTCTATAAGCTCAAGGCGACTTAATCGTCTCAGGTAGGTCATCATTGATTATTCATCTTATTGAAGGCCTGAAATGATGCCTTATTTTTTCTCGCTTACAATAGTAGTGGCAAATTCCCACCTATACACTTTACACTCTCTCTCTCTCTCGTCCTTTATCCTGTAAACGAAGTGCTTTCCCAAGTTGTACTTCGTGAAATTAAGCAGGAGAATAATTTTTGGAGAGATATCAGAGTGGAATTGTACAAAAGAAATAATACATGGAATTAGCATTCACTCATTAGCTAGAAATTTGGTTGA
The DNA here is from genome assembly GCA_949630135.1 of Balakata baccata. NCBI lineage: Eukaryota > Viridiplantae > Streptophyta > Magnoliopsida > Malpighiales > Euphorbiaceae > Balakata > Balakata baccata. Next base: position 25,919 of record CATIWF010197370.1, read on the forward strand.
GCATTGTTTTATGTGATTCTGATTTTGTTTTAATGTAAATTTTATTTGTTGCAGTGGTTATGCTGACCGCATTAATGAGTTGATAGGTATATCGAGAGACCTATGTGGTGTTGATAGAACTTCACTGCAAAGGAGTAGAAGTAAGAACTACTTTAGTGAAGCTGACTATGTTGAGTTTTCTGGGGTCAAGGTACTTTACATTTGGGGTTTATTTTATCATTTGATATATTGGTACATATTCCATGTTCTTATGATATATTGCCTCCTAGGTTGTCACCCCAACTGGTAATGTTTTGGTAGAAGATCTAACTCTTAAGGTTGAACCAGGATCTAATCTGTTGATTACAGGTAGCCTTTCAACTTAAAAGTATTTCCATTATGTTTTAATATGATTCTATTGGTATTGTTTTTTAATTCCTTTTCCTTTCAATGCACTAGTTTCACTGATTATTCCTCTGATGGACTTAGTTCTTGGCTGGTAAGAAAAAAATGTTCTTGTATGAAATCAAGGGGGCCAGATTTCTTAAATTTGACACAACTCCAACAGGATGGCTGGTTGAGAGTGGCCTTTTATATGCAATCCCCTTTTCCATATTAACTACTTGATAGTAAAAACATTGAATAGTTGTCTCAGTTTAATATCTAAAAATCTTATATTCAAAGGTTGTGCTTTTGCTTTCTTTACTTTTCATACATTCCATTTCAAACATAAGTTCTTGGGAACAGTAATATGAAAATTTATGGTAATGAGAGAGTTCTTGGAGGAGTTTTTTGAAAGCTAGTTGTGTTGAAGAGCATGTAATGCTGCCTGGCCCCTTCTCAATGAATAGAAATTGTTCCTTTTGACACAAATTGAGGTGTATTGGCACGGAAAAGGTTCCTGAATTTAGAAAGAGAAAAGAATAATGGGAAGAGATTAAATAACAAAAAATATGGTTCAGTGCACTTGCACTGAAGTTGGATGCCTTGATCCAGTTAAATTAAAAAGGTAGGATGCGATCCTTAGGAAGGGGGCAAACTATCATGAAACTCCCTGTTGTATGTGGCTTCACCTTTTAGTAACTAAAAAGGTTCCAAACTGAGTAGCGATCTGGTACAATATCAAGTGGAATTGAACAAGATGAACTAGGTGATAGTTTTAAATATTTTACTTATTGCATCTAAACATAATGTTTTATGCTATATTACTCAGACACTTCATTTTTTGAAGAAGTACTCGTATCCTTCGGGTATGACACTAGTATGGGTATGAATTACGTACCGGATCCTTCATTTTAAAAGTGGGTACTCCTGATTTCTCCTAACACTATACTTGCAGCTTGCTACTGAATTTTATCACATAGTTGTTCCATATAAGTATGAGCAAAGCCTTTGTTTAAGAAGATTTACATGAAGATGAAATTACATAAAAAAGAAATGATAACATTCAAGGAGATCAAGAAGAGTTTGTATAAAATTTAGAACCCTCTTGAGCGTTTCTTGATTCTCAACCAAGATCAAGGTCCTATAATCCTTTTAAAATATTTACATTTTTATATATAGACGTATTCTTGTACCTGTACCTTAATTTTGGGTACTTTTTAGCTATACTCATGTACCCTAAATTTTAAAAAACAAGGAGTCGGACCTCTAGATATGTACCCGTACCATATCGGATCATGTACCCTTGTCCAAGCAACATAGGTTTTATGTCTGGTTATTTCCTAACCTATGTACTTTGCAGGGACTTGACTATGAGGTGATGGTGTTCTTTTCCTGTTTTCTTTTATTTTCTTTGTAAGGCAGAGATGGCCTTTAGTGAGCTCTTAATTGTTGTTGATCAGGGGTTTGTTAATGTGAATTACTGTTTACATATATTTGTTGTTAGAGTACAAAGGATTATGTCTTGCAGTGCCAAAAATCTTACATTTATCTATGTAACAGTACATGCTTGAGCTTTGAAATTTCCCACCTAGAGACCTTACTTTTGTTGTGTAGAAGATAGAGAATTGGGAGAATAGATATCTCTATTATTGATAGAAAGCATACATATATGTACAGCCCTATGAACCACAGAATAGGAAATAAGTATACAAAATAGGAAATAAGCGTCTACCTACCCTAATTAGATCTAATTGTTTGAAAATCTTTAACATTTTAATCCTGTGCTTTCACTTGTCATGTGTGCTAGGAACACATATAGCTTGTAAGCAAGCTTGACTATGTCATCATTTCTTTTTAGTCCACTGTGGTATCTTTTTTGAATATATAAGCAGTTTGCACTCATTAATTTTTAGGTTTTTTTTTTATTTTTATTTTTATTTTTATGTCTTATGGCAGGGCTTGTTTTATGATGCATATATAAACATGTTCTATTTGTATATTATCTTTGTTCACATGCTTCCATCTAAAATTTATTTGTTATTTTTTTCCTGAAGGTCCTAATGGCAGTGGAAAGAGCTCACTTTTCCGGGTTCTGGGTGGCCTTTGGCCTTTGGTATCTGGTCATATTGTAAAACCTGGTGTTGGTTCTGATCTTAATAAGGAAATTTTCTATGTGCCGCAAAGGCCATATACAGCTGTAGGCACACTGCGTGATCAGTTAATTTATCCTCTTACTGTGGACCAAGAGGTCGAACCACTCACACACAGTGAAATGGTGGAGCTATTGAAAAATGTAATTATCTTGTCTCATCCTTTTTTCATAGTGGTCTTGCCTGGTAATTCGTATTTGATGTTTCATGAAAATTTATGTCATTGGAAGTTTGATTATAGGTTGATCTTGAGTATTTATTGGACCGGTACCCTCCCAAGCAAGAAGTGAATTGGGGTGAGGAATTGTCTTTGGGAGAGCAACAAAGGTTAGGAATGGCAAGACTGTTCTACCACAAGCCTAAGTTTGCAATTCTTGATGAATGCACAAGTGCTGTGACTACAGACATGGAGGAACGCTTTTGTGCTAAGGTTCGAGCTATGGGAACTTCGTGCATAACCATATCGCACCGTCCAGCTCTAGTTGCATTTCATGATGTTGTTTTGTCTTTGGATGGAGAAGGAGGTTGGAAAGTTAGTTACAAAAGGTTTGATGTTTAACATTGTGTCAGTAAATCTTTATTATATGTTTGAATGAAAATGGAAATATGTTTAATAAAATCCTCGAGACTCCAGGAAGGATTCTCCTGCCCTGACTGAAGCTAATACCAATGAAATGAGGGTTTTCGAGACAAATCGCCAAAGTGATGCTATGGTAGTTCAACGTGCATTCACCACAAGTGATATGGTGTGATCTTTATCTTGGACCTAACATTTTCTTTTTCCAACATGGATTGGTTATAATTTACTCACATTAGAACTCAATATTAACTTTTTTTAGGACTCCACATTCGCAAATTCCAAGGCGCAATCATATATTTCAGAGGTGATAGCAGCATCTCCTAGTGCAGATCCTGGGTGCCCATTGCCAAGTGTTCCGCAGCTCCAAAGCCCTCCAAAGGCATTGGCATTGAGAGTAGCTGCAATGTTTAAAATACTGGTGAGTTGTTTTTTTTTTTTTTTTTGGAAATTTTTTTGTGCTGGTTATAAGTATCTTAGCATGAGTATAATGCTAGGTGTCTCCAGAAATTCACTGCAAAGTCGATCAATCTTGATTTGTGTTTCTGTTCATCTTATTTGGTTATTTAATATTCAAATATCTGGTGATTTAATTTATGCATCATGATCATGACTTTCAAAAATCAATAATTTATTCGCCTAGGAACCTGATCACTTCGGGTATAAAATGTGCTTGTTTTGTCCATATACAACCCTGCTCAGATAAATTTGAATTAAAGATTGAATTGTCCACATGCAGCCTACAAAATTTCATTTTTATTCTTTATTTTTATTTATTTATTTTTTTTCTTTTTCAGGTTTACTATTCCCCAATAAATTTTTTGTAACTATAAGTCGGAAGTGTCTTGATGATTTTGAATTCTTAGAAAATTTTTGTGCTACTTCTGGCTTCTGCTGTAACAATTACATTGATAATCTCATGTTCTTCCAAGTAGCCATTATATTCTAATGCTGCAACCATTTCCAATAAGAAAAAGGTTTATATTTCAAAATGTTAACAGTTCTTTTTTCTTATATTTCTTTATAAGGGTTCCCTGAAATTTAGTTTTAAGTAAGCTGGTCATCTCAGTATTGGAAGGTGTAAATAAATAACTAAAAGGAATTGAAATCTTACTCATACTAAGCCTTTCAAGTTCATCCTTTTTAGCTTTGTTAAACTAGAAGAAGGGAGAGGGAAGAGTGGAATGAGGTGAAGTCTGAATGTATCAGCTTGATTATTCCCTTAAGCTACATGTGGACTTATATCAAATGAGGATACAAAATAGGAAATATACAATCTAATTAGCTGATTTGCAGCCATATTCTATGCCTAGAATTGCAGTATTTACAGCTGCTACAACCTTTGAAATCAAGCATCCAATCAAGTATATCATAACAAGCTTTCTTTTCAGTTTATTTCTTCTAATTGCAATGGAAAGGGTTGGGAAGACACCTTTTTAGTTTCTTTAATATGTCCTAAATTGCCTTTGATTGGCATTTTGCACCCAGAAGAATGGCCACAAGAAGCGAAGTCGAACCAAGATCATTATGTTAATTTGTATAACCATTGATGCAGTTGACTCCTGTCTATGGACATTGATCTGAAGCCATAAATAATTTTGAAATGTTTAGGGATGCGTGACTATAGCTGAGCTGACATTACAGAGGTAGTGTGACTCACATTCTCAGGTTTTCATGCCTCAGAAAACTTCTACATCATAAGGGAAAACTTAAAAGCAATGCAAATGGAAGATCAAATTTGGTCTTTTTTAAATTAATGCAATATAAAATATTGGATTTTGTTAACTCTAGATTTTGCTACTCATTAACAGATTCTAAATATTGCCAGCATGGTGTTGGTTAATGCGTAATTTGTAATATTTGATGCATTAATATTGTTGCTATGACCTTGGTTTAAACTAAAAGTTTATATGCAGCACACATATATCTCGACATATCATGGTTCCAATATTTGTTATTTTTCCCGTTATGTTCTGGATGGATTTTGGATTATGAATTGCCACTGAATGTATTATATTTGTGATTTTTTTGCTGCTTTTAATTGGTTTTTCTTCCACAACCTTTTGAATGGTACTCCATGGCACTCACAATGAATCTGTCTTTTCATAGATAGTTGCTCCTGACCTGCAATGGTGAATCTGTTTTTATTATCTTAATACTTGTGTTTCAGGTACCAACTGTGCTTGATAAACAGGGGGCACATCTACTTGCAGTCGCTTTTCTTGTGGTTTCTCGAACATGGGTCTCCGATCGAATTGCCTTACTGAATGGTATTAATATCCATTTATGAATGTATGCATGTTAATCCAAGCAACAGTTTTTTCCTTACCTAATGCATCAATATTTTCAGGTACCACTGTGAAGTTTGTTTTGGAGCAGGATAAAGCAGCCTTTATTCGATTAATTGGTGTTAGTATTCTTCAAAGTGCTGCATCATCTTTCATTGCACCTTCATTGAGGTAATTATAGTATTAAATTGAGTTCTATGGTATGGAAACTCCCATCTCTGGCCATTTGTTGAAGTTATTACTTCAGCAATTGGTGACTTGCATGTTATTTACAACTAGAGATGCAGTTAAGTGTTTTATTTTTATTTTGATTTTATTGCTTGGGAGGATACAATTGAACCAAGTATAGTAGGAAATTAATGTATTCCCGAATTTTTGAACTGCATAAGGACGGTTATTCGGTCAAATAGAGTGAAGGAGGACTATAGGAAAATTAGCAGATTTGATTCATAAAATCAGGGCATATTTTATTTCCTTTTGTACAGTTGGTCTGTCTGCTTTTGGTGAAAGGAAACAAAGAGGACTGCTATTCCTGATCCCAGACACTAGCCTGAAGTACACAACCTTCTTCATTGGAATTTTTTTATTAAATTTTTAGGCTTGCCATGTATTTTCCAGCATATTCCTCTGCCCTTGCTGGTTGCACCAGCCAAAGAGTAGCAGGCCAAATAAACACATCCAAATCACTTCTTTATTCACCACGAAGGCCAGAAAAATATTGTAGAAGGTCAAGTGACACTGGAAAAGAAAACCCGGTACGATCTTGCTGTCACATGCGCCTCCACATGCCGGCGCATGAGGACTGTGTCAGGAAAAGTGGTGGTGCGTGCGGCTCACGAGCTTTCTTTCCGGTGACCAAATTCTGGGTACCGACTCAACTTAAGGTGGCGCTCCTCCTTGTGCCGGTGGTGAGAACAAAGACTCACTGTAAAATGGTGCTAAAGGTGGGGCAGCCCTATTCTACGGTTTCTTCAAACAGTAAAAGCGCTAGGTTTTATGAACCATGCTCTGATACCATGTTGGAAAAGGTAGGGAAACTGGACTCCCCAATTTCTTATTGAATAAAATGAATTACACAACTTTAAGTAGAACAATCAAGGGGTAGAAAAAAAAAAAGATAAAAAGGAAATAAAATAATGCCCTGATTTTGTGAATCAAATCTGCTAATTTTCCTACAAGGATGTTGAAGGGAATGATCTTCTCATCATTTTTGGATTTTTTCCCCCATCTAGAGGATGAACCTTCCTCTGTCGAGAGGGAATGGACCTTACTGTGTTTTGCCCCTTTTGCTCTTATTAATGTTTGATTTGAAACTAAATGAAATTATGAAGTTATATTTATCTTTTAGAATTATAACTCATTTCCCCTCCCACCATCCAAAGAAAATACAGTAGGACAATAATATTCTCCTCTCCTCCCCTCCCCTCCCCTCCCCTCCCATTCAATCCCTTCCCCATTCTGTTTAAAATGCCTATCATCTATTTCCCCTTATAGCCATGCATATCATTACTGACTTTTGTCACTTCTTGATATTCTGGATTAACTGAGAAATGTGGTCCTCTCCTAACAAACTCAATTATTGGGTTCAAGATCACTTGCACCCATCATTCCATCATCAGAACAGAAACTTTTGGCTCTAAATTTTATGTTTTGACCTTTTGCAGTTTATGTTCTTCTCATCAGCTTCACTTAGGTTTCTGGTGCACTGTGTAATCCTTACCTGTCTTTTTTAACATTCTTTCTTGTTATACAGGCACTTGAAAGCCAGATTGGCTCTTGGATGGAGGATTCGTTTGACCCGACATCTACTGAAGAACTACTTGAGGAACAATGCATTTTACAAGGTAATCTGGATTGAAGTATTGAATATTCAATTTCATTGTATTGTGTTTCTCGTTTGGATGCAGAGGTGTCTATAATGGGCTAAGTTAGCAGATATCATTGTTAAGCTGCATTAATTTCATTCAAAGTGGAAAATTTCAGGTGGTGTCAATGTTACTTGCAAAATGGTTTTGAATTTGTTAAGGCCATATATGTTCATTCATGTCTATAAGTCTTTCAGTTAATTCTTGCCAGCATAGTTATTAAAGGCGTAAGACATACTAAGGCGTTAAGGGGTTCTGGAGCCTAGGTGTAAGGTGCAAAAATAAAAAAATAATTGAAAAAAATTATAAATTTTATTATTATACTACTAGCAAGGTGATATAATATTATAACTATTAAAACTCAAAACACATAAGTCATAACAAAAAAAAAAAAAAACACGCACAACTTAATTAAGGTTTAAAATCCTAAACACAAGGCTCTTAGGCTTATTAAAGACTTGAAGTCCTAAACACACAAGAATCATAAGCTTATTAATACTATATTTAACAAGTTCTAACACTTATTAATTATGAATTATCATAGCAAAGTACAATTAATCTTGCGCCAAAATTGTGCTATTCAAATCGTCTTTGTGGAGGCTGAAATAAATGTTTTCTTTGCCCCCAACTTTTTTATTTTATTTTATTGTTTGTTTTGGAAATAATTAGTTGTGGTAAGGTTTACTAAAAGTCTTTTTTTTTTCAATTTATAATCAATGGTTTATATTTTCCTACACAAAAAAAAATACAAATATTTAACTAATGTAACAAAGGCGTGCCTCGCCTTAGGCCCGAGGTGCACCAAGACACACGCCTTTGTAACAGCGCCCCACCTTTGGATTTTCAAGGCGCTAAGGCTGGCGCCTGGTGCGCCTTTAACAACTATGCTTGCCTGCTACTGGAAGTTCTAATCATGTGAAATAATGTTCCCACAGGTCTTCCATATGTCGAACAAAAAGATGGATGCAGATCAGAGAATAAGTCATGATCTTGATAAACTGACCACAAATTTATCTGGACTGGTAACTGGAATGGTAAAGCCATCTGTTGACATCTTGTGGTGAGTGCTCATGTAAGCTTTATTTATGTATTAATTTCTTATGCGTAAAAAACCGGTTGACCCCTCAAGCTTTCAGCCAATGTCCAACTAGGCTCAAAAACATTAACAGAATTATTATTGCCAAGTTAGTCAACTGATTCGACAGGAAGGAAAAAATGTCATTATATGCTAAATTTAGTATTTAAAAAATATTATTTTATGCTATATATTTTTTTTTTATGTTTTGTGATAAAATTTAATGATAATAATAATACAAAAAAAGTAGTATTATAAGAACAACAATTATAGCCCAGGGGCCCCTGAGCTCCATACATTTTCACTATGTTCAATACCAACAAGCTCTATCTTATCTTCCCAACTTTTTGACATTGTGAATGCAGTCAATGAATCCAAAACACCTCATATATGAAGGAAACAAATAATTCATATGTAGATAGTGATGCTGGCACTTGCTTAGAGCATCCCAAATAGACTTTTTATTTGAACTCTCTTCTTTATTTTAGAGAGTGAATCCATAAAAATGGTATCCAATATATTCTCTATTTAAAATTTAGAGAAGAGAGTGAATTTCACTATCTATTCTACATGTCATTTAAAGCACACCAACTTTCTATGCATATTCTATCTTTTTATTGATGTGTTACTTTTCTCTTTCCTTATAATAAAAATAATTTTTTTTCTTTTGATAAATATTAATTTACAAGGAATAAAATAAAATGAAAAGTAAAAATATATTCTATTGGACTAGTAAAATTTTTTTTACTCTATATTTAAAGATAACTTAGGATGCTCTTTAAAATAAAGAACACTATTGGAGATGCTCTTATGAATCACTCTCTGCGTGTGCCAGAATGTTGGTTTAAGTTGAATTGAAAACTGCAGATGAGCTAACTTCATGTGTTTGATGGCATTCTTTTCTCTGAACTTTAGTAGTTTCATCAGGTTTTGGACAATTGGAGAGTAGAAGGTAGAGCTGTCTAAAATTAACCAAAAAATAGGTTACAGGTGGTTCTAGTTCTTGTTCCAGTTTTTGATTTTACATTTTTCAGTTCTCAATTTCAGTTTTTGGTTTAGAAAATCCAGGATTATTTGGTCAGCTGGTCCATATATAAAATATATTAAGTCCACATAAACTCTGCTTATGTATATATATACGTGTGTATTAGCTACTTGAATGAATAATGGTTTGTGGTTTGTTATATATTATTTTTGTGTTTTTATTTTATATTTTTGATGCTTCAGAATTCGTGATTGTATATATGATAAGAAAATGGAATATTTATAGTATTAGGAATTGATTTTATAGGTTGTAATTTGAAAAAATGATCGCTATTTTGTTAATGGTTAAAAACCAAAATTAGCAGTCAACTAAACTGAAGTGATTACCCTATTTTACCCTTTTCAAAGTAGCAATTGTTGTCTTTTGTATATTGATTAATAGATAATAATTGTTTAGTAATTTGAGGGACATGTAAGAAATCATTAAGTGGCAAAGGCCGAGTAGAAGAAGGAAAAAGAGAAGAGCCAGTGTGATGAATTTTCAAATCTTTACCATCGGCAATGTGAAGCTAATCATTATTACCTTTGCAGTATCTAGCAATGTTGATGTTTGACAAATCCGGAACTACATTAAGAAATGTTCTTGTGTCAGGAAACCATGGTAACTTGAACCATAGGAGGAATCAGAATATTGCTGTCCTGTGTTGTATACCATGTTTGCTTGTGAGAAAAAATGAGAACCAATAGAAGATGATTGATTGGAGTAATTTTGGAAGGAAGGTCTGGGAGTATACTGTTTTCTGCACCTATCAGCAGTATGATAACGAAGACAACAGATCTGACAAGGGGGCCTCTATTTTGATTGCCTCTTCTATTAGAAGAAGTGTTATTGGGGCGTTGAAAGGTTGTTTAGTAGTGGCTTTTTGTGTAGGAAAGAGAGGAGGCTTTTGAATAGTGTTTTGCGGTAGAAAATTTTCTTTGACTTTTAAAAGAATTTCATGGGCTACAAGCTGTCGATGAAGCTCATGAAAGGTGACAGTTTTGCGTCTGATATTTAAGGCAATGGTGATTGGGTGAAACTCTGATCCAATGTTCCTATAGATTATTGAATTCAATTCTGCTGGTGATAGGGGCTTCCTGCTTTCGCTTTTTACCAGTATAGAGAGATGGTCATGTCATTTTTCACCAATTCTTAAAGATCGATTTGTAATTAGAGTTGTCGGTTTTGTGAGATTGAGCCAAAAGCATTTGCTACAACATTCCAGACTTGATCTGAAGATGTCAAGCTAATGACATAAGAGAAAACCTTTTCGGGTAATGAGGAAAGGAGCCAAGACGTTAGCATTTGATCTTTTCTGAATCATTCATGGTAGACAGGATTTGGTATGTAGATAGTAACATAAGTTTCAGACTTCAGTTAGGATTTTTTCTGGGTGGAGGTGGTGTGGATCCATCAACTAAGTGCATTGAATTTTGGTAATTAAGGAGAGGAATAGATTGTGTTTTCCATGCTAGGTAGTTCGTAAATTTGAGTTTAATAGCGAAAGAATGGACGGCCATAGTGGAAGAGGTGATGGTATTGGGTATGACAGCTGTGGTTTGAGAGGCAATAGAGGGAGAGGAGGATGAAGAATTAGATGATTCGGCTGCCATAGATATTGGCTTTGATACTATAGAAGTATTTCACTTGTATTGATTGAACATTAAACATACAAAGAGAGTATATATAGCTGCCTAAAGTAATTTGGTTTCAATACGACAACTAGATATGGCTGCCCTCGTAGAGATAATTATACAACAGAAATAAAGATTACACATCCTAAATGAGGATAAGAGAGAGAAGTTTATTACTTTTGTCCTAATATGCAGATGGGATACGGAGTAGTACCATAGTATACTGAACTTGATTTCCCAACTTTTGATGGTTCTAATGGCCCATCACTATGGCTATATATAGGGGTGGCCACGGGCCGGTTCGGCCCATGAATCGGCATGGCATGTACCATATGAGTGAATCTAAAAGAGGAGTGCTCTCCCCTTTACAAGGAAGGAGAGCACAACTTTTTTCTAAGTTAAGAGATGTGGGATAAATACATTGACTGACATGCACATTGCTTAGAAAAGAGTTGTGTTTTTTTATTCCATATCTCTTAACTTAGAAAAAAGTTGTGCTCTCCTTCCTTATAAAAGGAGAGAACACTTATCTTTTAGAGTCACTCATGTGACACATGACATGCCGCTTAACATGATCTCATTTTTCTTGGGCTTGTGTGTGTGTGTATATATATATATATATAAACTCATATACACAAGCCTAAATTTTTCCTTTATGAAGTGCTGATCTATCTCAATGTGCTTTGTTTTGTCATGTTGAACAGGATTGTGAGCAATATTTATAGCAGCCTTATTGTCAGTACAATTTCAAAGGAAGTTCCACTGTCTTGTTAAGCTCCTTGAGGAATCCATATATCCACAATACTTCGCGAATCCCTTAGGCCATAGCTCTAAATTCTTCCTTAGCACTACTTTTGGCAACAATACTTTACTTCTTGCTTCGCAAATAACTAAGTTTCCCCACATAAAGGTACAATATCCAGAAGTAGATCTTTTGTCAGTTACTGAACCTGCCCAGTCTGCATCAGTAAAAACTTCAACACTCCTTTGATTGGTTTTTTTAAAGAATAAAGCTTTCTCAGGATTTCAAATATCTCAAAATCAGGTAGACTGCCTCAAGATGCTCTTCATAAGGTGCGTGCATGAATTGACTAATAACACTAACTGCGAAGATAATATCCGGTCGAGAGTGAGATAAATGGATCAGTTTACCAACTAGTTTCTGGTATCTGCTAGTATCAATAGGAACATTTCCCTTTTCCCAAAGTTTGACATTAGGATCCATAGGATTCTCAACTAGTCTGCAACCACTCATTCCAGTCTCTCTCAAAAGATCAAGAATATATTTGCGTTGAGATACAACAATTGCTTTCCTTGAACGAGCAATCTCCATTCCAAGGAAATATTAAAACTCCCAAATCTTTGATCTCAAATTCTAGTGCAAGGCTTTTCTTTAATCTCTCCATTTCAGTCACATCATCACATGTGAGAATAATATTGTCAACTTAAACTATTAGCACAACAAGCTTTCCTTCAGATGAGAACTTGTAAAACAAGGTATGATCGGCTTGCCCTTGAGAATATCCTTGTTTTTTAACAGTGTGAACTTTTCAAACCAAGCCCTTGGAGACTGTTTTAGGCCATACAAGGACTTTTTTAGCCTGCAAACCATTGAGCCAAATTTCTCTTCAAAACCTGATGGACTATCCATGTAAACTTCCCACTCCAAATCTCCATTTAGAAAGGCATTCTTCACATCCAATTGTTGCAAAGGCTAGTCCAGATTAGCAGCAATAGGTAAAAGTACTCTTACCGAGTTCAATTTTGCAACATGGGCAAATGTTTCAGAGTAATCTATGCCATTTTTCTAGGTGAATCCCTTAGCCACCAATCGGGCCTTGTATCTCTCCACTGAATAATCAGAGTTGTACTTCACAGTGAAGACCCATTTACAACCTACAACAGTCTTTCCAGAGAGCAATGCCTCGATACTCTAAGTATTGTTTTTCTCCAGTGCTCTTATCTCCTCAAGTATCACTTCCTTCTACTTTGGAATTTTTAGAGCCTCTTGTACATTGTTAGGAATTTTTACACTAGACAATTGAATTGTAAATGCAGGGAGAGATGGAGACAATTTTTAGTATGACACAAATTTAGACAATGGATGTCTAGTACAAAATCTAACACCTTTTCGAAGAGCTATTGGAATGTCACAATCAGAAGTCTCAGGATGACTATCAGGAAGAGAATGAGAGTTACCTGTACTAGAATCAGATAGTTGGTTTGTCCTTAGTTCATAATTGTGGTAGTGCTGTAGAGGCAATTTATCTTTCCTTTGCTTATGACTCCTATTTGAGTAAACAATTCCTTTCCAAGTTTGGTCACATTTTGTAAATCTATTCCCTATTGTTTTAGTAGAATTATTATGTTGTGGCATTATAGTAGAATGTCCCTCATTCTCGGTTCCAAAGATTTTTGTTCAAACTTTTTATTTTCAAATGTAAGCTTAGATTTATGTGAAACATCACTCAGAGTAAGAGGATTTTCAACAAATGAATCTTGGCCATTTGTTGTAGGTGCACTAGACTCAAAATCGTATGACTTTGAAAGAAATAAATCATCAAAAAACAAATAATCACAAGAATTAACAAATGAATCTTCCTTATAATTCTCCCCCTTGAAGGTGGATATCTTGAAAAAAAGGTTGTTTTTCAAAAAATGTTAACATCCATTGTAACAAAGAATTTTTTTGATATAGGATCAAAACATTTATAGCCCTTATGAGTTGGGGAATAGCCATTGCAAACACACTTTATAGCTCGGGGTTCAAGTTTTCCAATTTTTCTATGTTCATAAACAAAAGCTATACAACCAAAAATTTTTAGAGGGAGATTAGCGGAAATTCTAGCATTTGGGAAAATATTTGTGAAAACTTGAAAGGGAGCTTGATAGCGTAGAACTCTGGAGGGCATTTTATTTATTAAATATGTAGCAGTTAAAACAACATTTTCCCTCATATACTTGGGCAGTTTAGTAGTAAAAAGTAATGCACAAGCCACCTCTAACAAATGTTTATTTTTTCTTTCGTATCAATACAAGAACTATAATGTATTATTCCTTATTCAAGAGAGAAATTTCCTAAGATTGTGTTAAAATACTATTTGCCATTATCACTTCTGAAAATTTGTATGTTGGTTTGAAATTGAATCTGCACCATATTGTAAAAGTTTTTAAAAACATGTTCTACCTCTGATTTTTTTTTTAATAAATATACCCAACAAAGTCAAGTATGATCATTTGTGTATGTGATAAACCATCTTTTGTTAGAATGTGTACTTATCTTATTAGGACCCCAAACATCACTGTGAATAATAGTAAATGGTTTTGATGGTTTATATGATTGTGAAGGAAAAGAAGTACGGTGATGTTTTGCAAATTCACATATTTTACAATGAAACAAAGATGAATCTTTATTGCAAAATAACTTAGAAAACAAGTGTTTTAAATATCTAAAACTAGGATGACCTAATCTAAAATGGCATAACATAATATCATTATTGAAAACAAAAATATATTCAAAGTAGGTATTTATTGGTTGGGATTGTTGTCCCGATTTAGAGCCACCATCAAAGAAATAGAGGCCATCACTTTGTTTGGTGCTGCTAATCATCCTTCCTGAGATCAAATCTTGAAAAACAAAGTGAGTTGGAAAGAAATTAGCTTTGCAACGTTGATCACGAACTAGCTTACTAACAGACAATAGGTTTACAAGAAAGTTTTGGGACAAAGAGAATATCATGAAGTGTAAATGATGAGGACACTACAATATAAGCTTTTCCTGCAATGGTTGAAAGAGAGTCATCTGCAATCTTAATTTTTTGACTACCTGCACAAGAACTATATGAAAAAAATAGATTTGATGATTTTGTCATATGGTCAGTTGCACATGAATCGATAATCCAGGTGTGATTAGAATGGATCATTGTTGTTAAAGGCGCAAGGTTCACCAGGCTCCAGCTTTAGCACTTTGAAAACCCAAAGGCTGGCGCTGTCACAGAGGCGCGCGCCTTGGTGCCTAAGGCGAGGTGCGTCTAGGCACACCTTTGTGACATTAGTTAAAGATTTGTATTTTTTTTTTTGTTTTTAGTGTGAGAAAATCTAAACCATTTATTATAAATTGAAAAAAACTCTTAGTAGGTCTTACCACACCTAATTATTTTCAAAACAAACAATAAAAAAGAAAAAAAAGGGTTAGGGCAAAGAAAATATTTGTTCCAGCCTCCATAAAGACAATTTGAACATCACAATTTAGGCACAAGACTAATTGTGCTTTGCTATGATAATTCATAATTGATAAGTGTTAGAACTTGTTAAATACATTATTAGTAAGCTTAGGATCCTTGTATGTTTAGTAAGCCTATGAGCCTTGTATTTAGAATATCAAACTTTAATTAAGTTTTTTTTTTCTATGTATGTGTTTCTATTTTGTTGGTATGATTTATGTATTTTGAGTTTTAATATTTATAATATTATATCACCTTGCTAGTAGTTTAATAATAAAATTTATAATTTTTTTCAATTAATTTTTATTTTTGAGTCTCATGTCACTTAAGTGCGCGTCTGTGCCTAGGCTCCAGGACCCTTTAGGGTCTTAGTGCGCCTTGTGCCTTTAATAACTATGGAATGGACACTAAAGAGAACAACTTGGGAGTAATTACCTTTTTGAGCCAAAGAATACAAAGGAATTTGTTGGGACTCTAGAAGCTTGTACAATTGGTCTATCTATTCCTTAGTGAAAGGAAATGAATTTGAAGAAGATTGTTGCTCTTGATTTGAGACATTAACATGGAGTGCACGTTCCCCTCCACCCTTAGGATTTTTTGGGCCAAAGAACAAGAAGGAATTTGTTGGGACTCAAGAAGCTTGTACAATTGGTATATCTATTCCTCAGTAAAAGGAAATGAAATTGAAGAAGACTGCTGCTCCTGATCTGAGACATTAACATGAAGTGCGTATCCGCCTCCACTAGACTTCTTTTTTATATTTTTTGGTTTGCCATGAATTTTCCAACATGTTTCTCGCGTGTGCCGTGGGCGTTTGTAATGATCACAATATGATCGCTTACCATCTTTCTTTTCTTCCTCCTGAAAACCTCTGAGTTACTACAGTTGAGCTATCCATTTCCAGTGTTTTGTTAGCTGAAATAGATTTGTTAAGTATCACATTATGTTTTGCTTCTTCTCTTCTAACATCTGAAAACACCTCACGAATTGTTGGTAGAGGTGTTTTTCCAAGAATTCTATCCTGCACTTCATCTAATTTCTGATTCAATCCTGCCAAGAACATAAAGTCCCAATCATTTTCTAGTCACTTCATAAATCTCACTATCATTGGTGCATTCGCAGACATAATTATAATAGAGGTTTAACTCCTGCCACAAAATCATTATCTCGTTGAAGTAGGAGGTTACATCTCGATCACCCTGTTTTACATGCCAAAGTTTGGACTTTGACTCAAATATCTGTGACAAATTTTCCAAGTCAGAATAAGTATGTTTGACTGCTTCCCAAACATCTCTGGCTGTTGGTATAAACATGAACAATTTACCAGTTGCAGGTTCCATTGAATTCACCATCCATGCAATTATCAAAGAATTTTGTGATTTCCAGGTCTTGAGAGCCAGATTTCCATTTGCAGGTTTTGTTACATCCCCTGTCAAATAACCCAACTTCCCCTTGCCTTCCAAGATCAGTCGAAGAGTTTGAGACCATTCCATATAATTTTTCCCATTAAGTCGGTGAATGTGCACTTGTAGTGAGTTGTTGGACCCTTTTGCTGGACTTCCAAATGAGATAGACGAGTTCATATTGGTACTTAGTGTTTTTCACTAGCGCTATTGGATCCCAACTTGTTGCACCAATCAAAGCTGTCTTCCATGAATTGTAACCGGCCATTAATAACATTGGAAAAATAAGCCAACTTCCAACTTACTTGAACAGCTTTTGTTACCACTCAACTAGAGGCGGAAAGATGAGATGAAGAGATCTGGAGCAAAAATTTCAAAAAACGGTGGCTAGAAATTGTCTCATGCGCCGGCGTGTGATTGGAGTAGAAAGGGTATTCGGCTCGTGTGGTCATGCATGGCCGTTTCGGGTGACAAGATTCTTGCCAGAGCACTGATCGGTGTTTGGTCTTGCCACTGGTGTGAATGGTGAGAGTTGGAATTCTCTCTAAATTAGTGGGTATCAGAACCCTAGAAAAGCGACAGAAAAATAGAGCTAGGTTGAACCAGCTTTGATACCATGTTAAAAAGAGAGAATAAGTGTTCTCTCAATCTTATTCCATAATGCTAATTTGCAGAGGTTTAAATACAAATTATGTTTCTAGAATCAAGGAACAAAAAAGAAGAAAAACATAATAGGAATAAAATCAAAATACAAGAAAGGAAAATATAAAATGCTGATTTTATGGAACATTGAAATTCTTTAACTTTCCTACATATATATATATATATATATATATATAATTTAATTTAATTTTTTTTAAGAAAAATTGAATCGGTCAAATTGGCCCGAGCCACTCCTTGGGTTGTTCTGGGCCAGTTCAAATGTTTTTGAACTGTGAACAGGTGGTTTTAGCGACCCGTAGCCATGCCCAACTATATAGGTGTGAAAATTTATTTTCAAACCAACTAATTGTGGGATCAGACAAGGTTAGCGTAGTGGCTTTTCACATGTTGGTAGAGGCTCAACTATGGTATTGCTTAATGGACCTCGAAGAACCAAATCTCGTATGGTCTAATATTAAAAGAATTTGGTTAAGTTTTGTATTGTTATCTTCATTTTGAGATTGAGGACAAGCTCTATGTTTCACCTTGAGGGGTAGGGGGGTAATGTTATGTGTTAGCAAAAATGATGATTTAATATATTAGTATCCTATTTGGAGTAGTAATTAGCTATGAAGCACGGACACGGCTGGAAGAGATGGAAATTGTGTGTCGGTGGCGTTTCGTTGACTGGAAACGAAGTCAAAGCTCCAGATATGGCAGAGACATGGGAAGGACACGACTGGAGGCTTTTGGGTCCAAATCTGTCCAACAAAACAGTCCACTAGAGCAGTCATCAGTTGGAGTTGCCGAGCAAGGGTACTAACTTCTGATTCTGCCTAACCTCATGATTTTTATCAGTCATCAGTTGGAGAAGACTCCTGGTTGGAACAGAGCAGAGGGCTTGGAGGCTGGAACAGACTGTCGGGCACACAAGACAACTGTTTCTTGCAAAACAAATCATTTACCAAACAATGAGTTCATAGGTGCATAAGGTAACATATGAACGAATTATCTTCTTTGGCCAAAACCAGAAGCTCTCCCCTGGTTTTTGAACCTTTTCCCTATTTTTTGCATTTACTTGTTATGTCGTGCAGTGTGTAGGAGTTGAGGCTATGTCAGGTGTCTTTGTCAAGCTATACGGTGGCTCTCTTCCTTAGGTTGGGTGGGGTTTGGCTAAGAGCTATCTTCTTGTAGTTGTGGGCTAAGGGGTTCTGGTTCATTAGTTTTGGAGATGGATTTTGGGCTTTCAATTAGGCTTGCTTCATTAACCAAAGCAACAAACTGGTCACGTTTTGAATTGGGATATGCATAGAACTTGCTTTTTATTTAGTTCTGTTTGTTTAGTTTGGACTTGGGAAATGTTAGTCATTCATTTCCATTTTCCAGCACTTTTTAATTGTTATTTGAATTTATATTTATCTATTGACAAATGATTTTAAATTTTCGATTCTACAGATATTATGTTAATCTAATAAAATGCAGTTTGTGTTTTATAAAATTTTTTTATATATGTCAATTTTAACTATATTTATCTATAAGAATAATTTTTTTTTTATTTTATTATGCCGTCTACGTATCCTAGTTTTTTGGAATTTACCGTGTCTCCGTATCCCGCTGTATCGTATTCCTGTGTCAGTATCTGTGTCCATGCTTCTTAGGTAATTAGTTTATGAATTTAGGAATTAACACTGTCAATTGGTGGCAGTATTTTGTTTTCAATAAACTTCCTAGACGAGAGTTTATTTTTAGCATGTCTCTAACAATGTAGCTTTCCTTATCTGTTGGGTTGAACCATCTCTGCTCATAGAGATGAATATAATAAAATGAATCAAGTCAGAATTCTCAGTTATAAAATTTCAAGAGATAGGTAAACTCTCTCTAAGGAGTTCCGATGGCAAGCAACTTCCTTTGACGAGTTCTAAGTTCCAGCCTTATTGCGTGGTGACACGATCTAGGAACATAATAGATTTCTTTTAGTCTGGAAATTTTAAATTCTATTAAAAGAAAAACATGTAATATAATAAAAATAACAGTCTTTCTATTCTCTTTCTTAGTCCTCATTTAATATGCTGATAAGTGTTCTTCTCCCCAAAATGCCCAATGATTATTCTACTACTGAATGTGTAAGGTTCACCTGGAGAATGAAGCTCTTAACTGGCCGGAGGGGAGTTGCTATACTGTATGCTTATATGTTACTTGGTCTGGGATTTCTGAGAGCAGTTACTCCTAACTTTGGTGATCTTGCAAGTCGAGAGCAACAACTTGAAGGAACTTTCAGGTAATATTTAAAAAATCTGGCTTTTTAATCTGCTGGTGTTGTATATTCTGCATCTGTTTAGTGTGTATGATCATTATTGACAACTTTGGTGCTGCATTTGCTTGAAAATAACTGTTCTCAACTTTGTCATGCAAAAAATAGGTTCATGCATGAAAGACTGCGTACACATGCTGAGTCCGTTGCCTTCTTTGGAGGTGGTGCACGAGAAAAAGCTGTAAGCTACTATTCTATTTGCACTTTGCCATTGCACTTTATTTTTATGATATTGTTCTTGGTGCATTTGGGCATGGTCAGTAGGCAAGAACCATCTAGTGTAGTTCTAATACAGGATTTCAGACATGGAAATCACTAAAAAAAATACAGTTTATTATGTAATTTAACTATATTTCCAACACTTAAGAGAGAGAGAGAGAGAGGACGGGTTAGACCAGTTTTTTGTTGAAAACATTGATGAGCAATTGGTAGCCTCTTAGGAAAAGGAAAGATAGTTACTAATTTGAATCTCTATAATGCCACTATTAGCTTCTGCATTTGGATATCCTTGCTCACATCTGTTATCACAGCAACGCTCCTGGCATTACTTTTGACTTTTTTGTGCAGGACAACCTTTTTTTTTTAATTAGAGAAGTGGAGGATGAAGCCCTAAAACACTGGGATGCTCTTTTTTATGCATATCGATTTTGAATTATGTATTCTTGAAATTTTTTTTTTGAATTATATAGATGATATGATTAATGAATTGGGAAATTGAAGTTGCATGCATGACTTAGTGACAGCCTATAAGCAACTGCTAAACGATGACCATAGAAAATTTTAAAGTTTGAAGCTTTTACATATGTGGCAGAACCTGGTTAGATATATTTTCATGATGTTACCTTGGTACCAGGATCTTTGGCATTATGTATGCTCTGTGCTTAACAGTAGGAGTATGGAAAATAAAGTTGTTTTGGGTTAGAGTTTTGAATTGTGACAGCAGTCTGTTCCACAATAGACTTCTGGAAATATTTTGTGTTTTCTTACTTAACTCAAATTTTTGTACTCCTTTGATAGTATCATTTTGACCTTATTTCACAAGTTTTCCCTGTTGCACAGATGATTGAGACAAGATTCAGGGAGCTTCTTAGCCACTCCCAATTCCTTCTAAAGAAGAAATGGTTATATGGTATCCTTGATGATTTCGTCACAAAGCAACTCCCACATAATGTAACTTGGGGTTTAAGTTTGTTGTATGCCATGGAACATAAGGGGGATCGTGCTCTCATATCAACTCAAGGTAATTAGTATGGTTACTAAGTTAAAATGGGTATTCGTTCTACCTCTCTCACTCTTGTGTTAAGCATTTTTCAGGCGAGCTAGCACATGCATTGCGGTTCTTAGCATCTGTTGTCTCCCAGAGCTTTTTAGCCTTTGGAGACATTCTTGAATTGCACAAGAAATTCCTTGAGCTCTCTGGCAGTATAAATAGAATTTTTGAGCTTGAAGAGCTTCTAGATGCTGCACAATCCGGTATATTCTTGCTCATTCTCTTGATAACTACAAGAGTTTTTAATACATTCAATCAAGTTTGTTGTGTCTTGGAGAGAGAGAGGGAGCAGATTGATATTTTCTTTCATTGTTATTCCACTTGAAAGCTGAATTAATGGCTCTGAAATACCGATTATCTAACACAAGATACATGTATGTGATGAGTATCTTACACAGGATAGAGAACATAGCAAAGCATAATTAAGTCATTTGATGCTGAACATATAATAATTATATCTAATCCAATAGGATGAGAGTCCATTCAGACAAGCTTGGGCCACCTCAACTCCTAAATTGACGTCCTATACTGTTTTCTTGCTTTGTCTATTTGCATTAGTATTCTGATGGAGAGAGTATAATTATTTTGACTTCTAGTATGTAAATTATTTGTTGACAGAAATGAAATTGGAAAAATAATGATGAAAAATATAGAAGAACATTTTTCTGTTCTTCATGAGAAATGAATTAAAATCTTCAAGATAACTTCTTGAAAGCATGAAACTTCAGTAGTTTGATTAGATCAAATAGTATCAGTAGGACATAATTTTATTTTATGTGCTAAGGCCTGAGATAGAATTGATTGGTAAGATATTTCATGCTAATAACCAGTTTCTTTTCCGCATGTTCATGGCTGGAAAAGAACATAGAACTATAGAAGAAAGAATGGAAAGAAAGTCAACAATTATATATATTCATCTAATGCAACAGTTCTTGGTTTTGCCAGATTTGTTTTGGTCTATATGTTGATATTGCAGCGATTATTATCCATGAAATGCTGAGATATTATTGCTCAATATTTTGATATATTTCTCTGGAAGCTATGCATCTGTGCTAATAAATTAATGGCTAACCAGGGGATCAGTTAACTGATAAACTATGCTTATCCACGGATAGTAATTTTAATGCAAATGATGTCATTTCCTTCGTGGAGGTTGATATCGTTACCCCTGCACAGAAATTGTTGGCGAGGAAGTTGACATGTGATATAGTACAAGGGAAAAGTCTGCTTGTCACAGGTTAGTGAAATAATTTCTTATCAATCTTGTTACGCAGAGTTACATGCTAGGTACTAGCAATTACATATCATTGTACAACCTTGAAACTAACGTGTACGTACAAATGATTAAAGGTCCAAATGGAAGTGGCAAGAGTTCTATTTTCAGAGTCCTTAGAGGTCTTTGGCCTATTGTGAGTGGCAGACTTGCCAAACCATCGCAATGTATTAGCGAAGGGACCGAATCTGGTTGTGGCATCTTCTATGTTCCTCAACAACCTTACACATGTCTAGGTACTTTGAGAGATCAAATCATATACCCCCTCTCTCACGATGAAGCAGCATGCTTGACAATAAAGCTCCTTGGAAAAGGTAAATTACTTGCATAGATTGCAAATGCTTGACGGTTTGTAATTTTTCTTATATGGTTGAAGTTTAAATAATTATTCTGGCAAGATACTGCTTGTGTTTTACACTGCTATTAACTATCATTTTATATCAATTAACAAACTAGGTAAAAGTTACATATATGTTAATTCAATACACATGTTTATTTACTATGACCCAGCAAATTCTATTGATGTTTAGGGGGGAAAGAAGAAAGGAGAGACAGAAAAAGGAAATTTCCCATTAACAGAAACTGTCTTTATTATCTTTTCCTCTCCACTTTAGTCGTTTCTATGCCAACCCTGAAATCGAGCTTGGAATTTTTTACTTGCACAAGTGCTTAGTGCATTCTTGTTGGTTTCATTGTAATTGTTTGTTAACATGTTTGAAACTAATTTGAATCTGAATGCAAACGGGACACACAAATTTGAGCTGGTCCTTGCTCTAAGTTATCTAGAGAACCTTGGAACTATTAATGTAGCTTTCTAACATTTCCATGCATTCTCCCTTTATAAAAGCCAACTCTTTTCATTAGCTGCAGTGATGGAAATAAAAGTTCTTTGTAACTGATTAAGACTCTCTCTCTCTCTCTTTAATTTTTGGTCAAATGATATTGATAATTTCTCAAGTTACCCATAAGATGTTTCTAGACTTATAACAGAACTTACGTTTGTGTAAAATAGTATTCAAATGTTCTACTTTTATTCGTCAATTAAGTTTCTAGGATTGTAATAGTTTTTGCATTCCTTGAAGATTAGGATGATTCCTTCTCTGATACTATTCTTGTTTTTCGGCATCTGGTGCAATAATATGTTTTATGAGAAGGATGCAAAAATAGGTCTTATTGCAAAAAGAGCATCGGGAAGTTTATCTATTGCAGACGACTCTCTCAACTTTTGCAAATAGAGGAACATGCACACTAGGACACCCTTTTAGCGTGTGTTTTCCCCTCTTCTCTGGGATTTTAATTGCTTCTATTTCAGATAAAATGTCTGCTGATGCGACAAAAATTCTGGATGCACATTTGAGGAATATTCTGGAGAATGTTCGACTAAACTATCTTTTGGAAAGGGAGGAAGGTGGTTGGGATGCTGATTTGAACTGGCAAGATACTCTCTCTCTTGGAGAACAGCAGAGATTAGGCATGGTAAGTGAAGTTAATGTTTGTCACCTTAAAAATTTTAAATTATTTGAAGAACTCTTTCAGAGTTGTAGAATTGATTCCTGATCTGTTCCACATGGTGCTTCTATTTTGTAAGGCACGCCTGTTCTTTCACAAGCCTAAATTTGGCATTCTTGATGAGTGTACCAAGTATGTCAGTTTTTTTTTTCTTTTTTTTTTCTCTCTCTCTCTAAATCTCATCTCAAATCTTTGCAGTTGCATAATGGTATTTAAATTTGTCGTTTCTTATTTTTTTTCTTTTAAATCTTCAGTGCCACAAGTGTTGATGTTGAGGAACAGCTTTATAGACTTGCTCATGAGATGGGCATCACAGTTGTTACATCTTCACAGGTGAGTGGTGCTCTGATTTTATTAGAAAATTAAGGCCATGCTGTTGGTTTATTATTGTTGTTGTTGTTGTTATTATTATGAAAAGAATGGTATAGGAGTCTAACTAAAACTGCAAAAGTATCATCTGAGTTGACCATATCTTGTATTTGGTCTATCATAAGGTAATTTTCCTCTGTAAATTTACAACTTCCATCTAGTCATGGTTAATTCATAGAGGGACCTGTACTTATCGAAGAAGTCACATAGTCATCTAAACATTTCGAAAAACCAGACACCTAAACTTGTCTGTTTTGTTATTTTTAAACAACTTTAGCTGATGTTACACTAAATCTTGTAACTCCTGTATCTCACCGCATCAGCAAAAGGTGTTTCAAAGTTATAAAGTCAACAAAGCTTATATAGTTTTTCACGTGTCTAAATGGCTTTCCTCCCTAAGTACAGGGATCCTTAGATGTATTAAGCCCAAATATATGAATATAGTATGTAGCAATATGATATGCTCATCTCCAATTATATAAGTTTTTCGACTTTTTTTTTTCTTTCTTAAAGAATATTTCGGATACTTGAATTCTTTGCTGCTTTTCCTTGCTGATGTTTTTTTGGCCTCTTTTATTGTCCAGCGTCCTGCTCTAATACCATTTCACTCGTTGGAATTACGGTTTATTGATGGTGAGGGTAATTGGGAGCTTCGTACTATCAAGCAATGACTTGACAGTCACATTAGCAATTTTGCTGATATAACCTCTGCAAAAGATGGCATCTGTGCTAATATGCAGCAGTTGGGCAGTGCGAAAAATAGATTTCCTAACATTCTTACATATTCCAAGTAGTTCTTTCTCTCAATGCATGAGTACGGCAAAGGAAGTTGCCAACCGTGTTTTGACCATTCTTTTAAATTAGGATCATATACTTGAAGTAGTTATTTTGCTCAGAAGCATCAGCCTGGCATAAAAGAATTGTTAGTCTAGCCCAGGGCCATTGACTTCAATTATATAAGAGAAATCTTTAGTGTACAGCCCTTCTTTTTTTTTTTTTCATTTTATTTTCTGGGGGGTGATTATCGCCTTTGTGTTGTAAGAATGGAGTGCTCTATTATTTGAATTGGCCTCATCAATAAAATCCCAGATAAAGGATTAGATTCTTATGTCAAGTATTTTGTTTTCCCTACTTGGTTTTCTTCAAGTTTTGTATTTGTTTTATGATGCTTCACTGGGAGATTATCAACGAATCATTTGGGTAGTTTCGTAGAAGAGTCAGCTTCTGATATATATATATATATTGAGGGAGGAGTTTCTTATAGTTTGTTCATATGGAGTTTGAATAATTAATTAAAGATAAAAAAAATTGTATATTAGGATATTTGAATTTTACAAATTTGTGCAATTAATTTTCTCAATTGAAATTTTTTTTTATTTGAAAGTATCAATGTTGGAGTAATTTAATCATTATTTATGCCACATTTAATATTATTTAAATTTTATTAAGTTTAAAATCGATAATTGAAGGCGTTCACTGAATAAAATTGATAATTTTTTAATAAATTTTTAGTTAGGAGGTTTAATAGAATTAATTTGTATAATAGAGTATCCACAATCGTTTCTCTATTTTGCTATTTACTTATATTTAAAACTTTTATGTTATGAAACAATTTTTTTATTTTTTTTATTATTATTTTATTTTTTAAAATTTATATTATTCCTTCTCAAATTTAAAAATAATGAGCTTTTTACCAATATTTTACTATTTCTCTTCTTTTTTTCTTTTATCTTCCTTTCCTTTTTTTTTTTTTTTTTTTGTCTTTTACTCTCTTTCTTTTTATTTTTTTAAAATAGAGAATGAGATAAAGAAGTATTATAGAGTGTATATAATTTTCAAGATAAATTAAGATATAAACTGAATTTCTTATAATATAATGAATGAAATAGAAAGTATCATTGATGCATGCAATTTTATTCATAAATTATGCTACATTTATGACCAACTTCCAAATGTATATCATGTTAAACTTGTTACTTTATAAGCTTGTTGAAATTTAATACTGTGGCGGTTCATTAACAAGGAGACCATTAATCGGATTATGTATGAAACTGGCATCATGTTAAAAGATCGAGGAGTGTAAGAGTATTAATATTTAACCCTTCAAATTTGATTTATAATACTAGTACTTTTACAAGATTTAAGATTTATATCATCTTTCACTGATTATTATATTTTATAAATATATTCTTCCGTTAGATTTTATATTAGAAATATTTTAGGTACAATTGGCCTAAAATTTAATATATTCCCATGATGTAGTGGAGCAGTTTTTCGATCAAATCTTTAAAAATCAAACAATTTTCCCCCTTCTTTCTTAAAAAAATCACACAATTCATTGAATTACAAAGTGTAAGATAGTGGCAATGACAAGATTTCGACAATGTGTAGGTCCAATGCAGTTCAATATCTCGGATTACGAAGAGAGCTTGCTGGCATTGTCTTATTATCCATATTCTATGATAAAGGTATAGATTCACAATCACCCAGAAAATATTGTTTCTTTGATAATTAAAATTATCATTTCCAAGCTTGAATGTAAATGGAGATGGAGATGACGGTGAATGTGAAACGATGGTGAGTGGTGAGGATGAGGGTGAGAGAGAGATGAAGATATTTTTTTTTCTCTTTTTTTTTAAAAAATTAATCCTTAATTTTTCTTCAAATCATATATAGATTAGTCCCAATTTCGCTTATTCATCTTTTTTTAAAAAAAAAAAAAAATTCCAGCTGTTGTGTAGAATAAAACTACTATAATTTCTAATGGGAAGTTATTTTTGACAAAAAAGAGAGGGTACGTATTATTTTGTAAATTTTAATAGAATGTTTTAAAATTGTTAAATGTCCAATAGTTTGAATGTATTTTAGTAATTAATCTTATTATTTACTACTTGATATTTGATATATTGTATTAGTATTATTCTAAAAAATAAGAATATTTTTTTCTAATTAATTGTAAAAACCTTAAAATTTAATAGAAATACTACATAATTTAATGAAGATAAAACAAAAGAGATAGATCGTACAATTTTTGAATTTCAATGATATTACTATAATATATCAAATATCAAAAGATAAATAGTAATATATATATATATATATATATAATGTTAAAAATTTAGCTTTTTGTAGTTTGCAAGACAAATAATGTAAAAAAAAAAAAAGTTAATACGGAGAAAGACAACATTTCTTAATATGTATTGGACCTTTATTTATGAATTAGAGATAAAGGCGAATTGAAATCTTTTAATAGAGTTACAAATTTATAAAATAAAAAAATATAAATAAAATTTATTTAAATTTATCATAAAATTTTAAATTACAATTTGTTGATAATAGAGAAAAAATTCAAAGAAAAAACTACAAATGATGTTGATGAGTTCTTGTATTTTGAAAGTAATTTATAATATAGTCATTCAAAAATAAATTCATTCTACACAAACAAATAAATATTAAATAAAATTAATATAATACGACAATAAATAAAATTAACTATAATAAAAATATTAAAATTATAAATTAAAAACTACTAGATTATGAATCGAAATAAGTAAAAAAAAAAAAAAGAAATATACATATTTAATATTTGAAATATGATTGAAATAGAACAGTTGGGAATCTAATTTTATATATTTATATTTTTTATTATATATATATAAAGTAAAAAGAATGTGTTTACAATACGATGATAGGTTGTATATATCTATTCAAAAAAATTATCAATGTGTTTTGAGTATTAACTGCCGAAAAAAGTAAAAAATAAAAAAATGAAAAGTCATTCTGTATTAATGCTGTTCCCCCCTATTGAAACAAACAAGAGGGCTTACAAATGCCGGTTGACATTCAAGGCTTTTTTTTTTTTTTTAAATTTATTTATTTATTTTTATAGGCTAAATTGTTAAAATAAACTTTGAGGGTTATATAAAAAATAATATATCTAGTTTGATAAAAAAAAAAAAAGCTGTTTAGTCAATAAGTCAATTATTTAACTCTTTTGTAATAAAATATCACAAATGACAAACACTTTCATTAAGCCTATAAACAACTGTTTTATAAAAGAATATTATCTAGATGGCCATTCTTTTTTATTAGATATTAGAAATTTTTTTTTTACCATTTCATCTCTCTTCGGTCTCTTTCCTTTTTTTTCTAGCATTTAAAATTTATTCAAATCACTTTCCTTTTTCAAATCATCTTTATATTTGTTGGTAGTTTTCAGCCGCAATATCGTATTTTGAGGTAGCAATTTTTTCTCTCTCTGGTGAATTTTTCCAAAAGCTTTTGATTTTCTCTGAGGTTTCACCCTCGGCTTGCATTGAGTAGAATACCCAGAGGATTATTCTGGTGCAGAAGGCCAATGAGACTCTTCGATCCAAAACGGAGAGCTATTTATGATCGGGACATTGCTCGAGGTCCTCACCTCGCGTTTTCTGCTAGGAGACCATACTAGAATAGTGAGGTACGTCTAGATTTGTGTGTATTTTATGTCTATTTATGTATTGAACGTGTTTGGTGGTTTAATTTCACAATTTTGGAATTTAGGTTTAAATTTTTGTGGAAATTTAAATTATCATGGCTTGCAGCTTTCCAATTGCTACATGATAGTTATTTGTTTTAACTAATCTAATGGTTTCTGATACTTTCTAATTAGTTATTGTTATATGGGTAATCATTCTTTCACCTAGATTATGTGATTGAAATGCAAATGGTGTAGTGAGTTAATATTTGAGCTAGGAGGTGTTGATTATTGCGTTGATCATTTTAGGTTTGTGTTGCGGATGTGAGGAATGAGAGCTACGAGGTGTCGTTGACAGCAAATCCGAAGAGAAGGTGGTGTTGACGGCAAATCCTTCTATCGTTGTGGATCCATTTGTGAATGACTTTCTTGGCAGGGACAAAGTTTTAGGCATAGAGATTGAAGTAAACCCTACGTCTAAGAGGGCTACAGGATTTGTGAAGAATCTTAGGTTGCATTAATATAAATGGAAGTTGTTTGTGAATATTGTTAGGCTATGTAATACATGTAAAATACAATAATGAGAAGCTGAAGTAATCTGAATTGGTTATTTTATTTGAAAATGAAATGGAATGCTGAATGAATTTTCGTTTATAGTTTCTTGAAAAATTTTATAATTTTGGAGTTATCAAATGTAATATAGCATTCATTAAAATATTGTACGAGTTGTGTAGTATTTAGTATAATATAGTATAAATATAACTAACTTATAATCTATTTAGAAGTCGATTTAGTTTATTGCATTTGTTGAGGATTTTAGTATCATTTAATATGAATATAACCTACATATAATATGCGTATAATGTCGTCAGCTTGGCAAAATGAAAATGTAGTACAAGTTGAGTAGGATTTAGTATAATATAATGCAAATATAATCTACATATAACTTCATTAATATTAGGAAGTTAAAAATTCAACACAAGAACACAATGCTATTCGAGAACAACTCATTGATATGGTGAAAGATGACTTTCATTTAGATTTAGGAAAAATTACAAGAAGGTCCTTATATACTACAGAAGTCCAAAATAAGAGAAAGGAAAAACTAACTCTAATGACTAATGATAAACGACACAGTATGAGAGGTACGCATAATTTAACTAACTAAAAGCTAACTAAAGGCTAAACTATTAAACTAAGTATAACAGTAGTATCCTTCAACATCCCCTCCTCAAGTTGGCGCTCGATGCAACTGCGACAAGCCCAACTTGCAGCAGATGAGATCAAATATGGAAATAGGCAGTGCTTTCGTAAAAAAATCAGCAAGCTAATAAGTAGATCGAATATGTTGAGGAGAGATAAAACCTTCCTTGTATTTATCCTGTACAAAGTGAATCAATATCAAAGTGTTTGGTATGCTCATGAAAAACGGAATTCTCTGTGATATGAATAGCAGCATGATTGTCGCACCACAAAGGTATAGGAAGAGAAACAGGAACCTGGAAATTACGGAGCAAATAATATAACCATTGAACTTCACAAACCGTGCTAGCCATTCTGCAGAAGAATGTGAAATCATGTTCTATTTTTTTTTCCCAAGAAATTAAGGCAGTACCAAGAAAGACACAGAAACCTGTGAGGAATCAACGAGTATCCTTGCAAATGGCCTAGTCAGCATCACTATAGGCCTCTAAATGCATCAGTAGGGCTAGAATAAAACAGACCCTTCTCCGAGCTCCCTTTCAAATATCTCAAAACATACAAAGCTGCGTGCTAATGAGGCAATCAGGGAGACTAAATAAACTGGCTTAATTGTTGTACAAAATATGTGACATCCGGCCTTGTGTATCCAACATACAACAATTTACTAATAAGCTGCCGATATGCTGCGGATCTGGTAATAGGGGACCATCATCCACAATTAAAAAAGTACCTTTAACAATAGGAGTGGACACTGCAGTAGCATCTTAAAGGCTAGCCTCTTGTACAAAATCAAGAATATACTTTCGTTGATAGATAAATAGGCCTGAAGTAGAACGAGCAATCTCAATGGCAAGGAAAAACTTTACTACCCTTAAATCCTTAATAGTGAACTCTTGGTATAAAATTTTTTTGACAGCTTGAATATCAATCTCAGAAGTACCAGAGATAAAAACATCATCGACATAGACCAATAAAAATAAGAGATTGGTCCCTCGTGAACAAGTGAATAAACAATGATCATGAGCTAATTGAGTAAAACCATAGGAACAAAGTTTAGTGGTAAATTATGTGTTCCATTGGCAGCGTGATGCCTGCCTTAAGCCATATAAAGATCGAGTCAACTTACAAACTTGGCTTGGCCGGGCTTTCTTATATCCCTCGGGTGGAAGCATGCATAAATCTTCTTCAATATACCCATGCAAGAAAGCATTATTGATATCAATTTGATGAACAGGCCAAGAATGTGTGGCAACAAGGGCCAAGAGAATGCGAACTATAACCGGTTTAGCTACAGGAGAAAAACTCTCAATGAAATCAAATCCTTCAATTTGATTGAAGCCTTTGGCTATAAGGCGAGTTTTGTATCGTTCGAAAGTTCCATCTTACTTAAACTTCAATTTATAAACCCACCTAAAACCGATTGGTGTCTTATTAAGTGGTAAGTCAGTGAGAATCCATGTTTGATTATGCTCAAGAGCTATTAATTCTTCATCCATAACACGAATCCAAACAGGTGATTTAATAGCTTCCTGATATGTCTTGGGTTCCTGAACTAAAGAAAGGTTAGCCATAAAATATAAATGAGCATATGTGAAATGTCCTTGGGGTGGAAAAATTGAAGAGGAATTGGGGTTAAGATGAAAATCCTATAGCCACGTAGGAGTTTTAGTGGGTCTATTGCTTCTACATATATTAAAATTTGAAGTAGAAATAGGTTCAACTCTAGGAGATAAGGAGGTAGGGTCTGATGGTAAAGTAGAATTATGTGACATGGGTAAAGATGACATTGGTAAATGTGAAGCAGAAGGAAAATGACCCATAACATTGTTAGGCTTGAATAAGTGTGGCGAGTGGAAGGCTAAATTGTCAGGTATAGGTATAAGTAAAGTGGGTAGAGGGAAAAGTTGATTGAAAGGTTGATGTGACTTATTAAGGAAAGGAAAAATTGTCTCTTGAAAATGCACATCACGTGAAACTAGGGTAGTTTTTCTTTGTAAAGCATAGAGTTTATAACCTTTTTTACCAGGGGAAATACTAAGGTAAACACATTTAGATGACTTTGCAGCAAACTTATAAGGTAAAGGATATACGTTTTTAGCAAAAGCCAAACCAAAACTTTTTAGAAGGGTATATTCGGGTTTAGTCAGGAAAAGAATTTCAAAAGGAGTTTTCCAATTAAGAATTTTGGTGGGTAAGCGATTAATAATAAAAGTAACATGTAATATAGCAGCTCCCCCAAATTTTGTTAGCATTCCAAATTGAAAAAGAAGAGAACGTTGAACAAGGTATCGGTGCTTGCGTTCCAAGATCCCATTCTGTTGGGGTGTGTAAATACAAGTTCTTTGATGTATAATATCCTTAGAAACAAGTAGAAATTGACAAGCAATACTCAAGATTTCAGAGCCATTATTGGTTGGAAAAATTTTGACTCTGGTTTTAAACTGATTTTCAATCATGAAAAAAAATTTTGTAAGTAAAGAGACAGTTTGGGATTTGTGACTCATAAAAAATGTCCAAACTGCATGAGTACAATCATCTACTAAAGTAAAAAAAATAATGAGAACTATTAATGGAAGACTCTTTATTCGGTCCCTAAATATCTCCATGAAAGGGTTTTCAATTTTAGTTTGGCTCAAGGGAAAAACATTTCTAGTTTGCTTTGCTAGAGGATAAATATCACAAATGTCAAAAAAAGACAAATATGATTTATTGAAAAATGATAAATGTTATAGAACAATATTTGAAGGATGCCCAAGCCTATTATACCAAACACGTGCATCAATAGTAGCTACATTATTAACTGAGTAGTTCAAGTGCGATTGTTGCATATTACATGCTTTATTACAAGGCTCAGTAAAAGAACTAGAGTCTAACACATAAAGGTTTCCTATGACCTTTCCAATTGCAAGTTGCTGATTACTCAGGTCTTGTAAAATACAAGAGCTGTGAATAAAAAGAAATTATATTTAGTTTTGTCTTGTCATCTATGGCACATAAATGAGGTTATGAGTAAAAAAAGGTATGTACAAAACATTGTGAAGTTGACACTTGTCATAAAGATCGGCTGTACCGTGATATTCAATTTTGTGGTGGAACCATTGGGTAAATGGACTTTGATAGTTTTAGATATAGGGTAAAGGTTAAGAAACATTTTTTGATCTGCACAAATATAATTTGAGCAACCACTATCAATGATCCAAAAACCTAGACTATTATTAGGAAAGCTAGAAGTGTATTTATCAACAGTACCTGTAAAATCTTTAAGTTGGGCAAAGTTGACTCGGTCCTCAACATCCAAATTCTTGCCTTGAATATATCGAGACACTTCTTGCTTCACTAGCTCAGCTATAGAATTTTGTCCTTTGCCATTGTATATATCTGTACCTTTGTGCACACTTTCCTATCCTTCTTTTTTTCCCGCAGCAAAATTGGACTGTATCTTCTTCTATTCACATTGCCGTTTCATCTTTAATTCATTGTACCAATTAGGTACACCATGCAACTTGAAGCAAAATTCCTTGAGATGGCTAGATTTTTTGCAATATTCACAATATTTGTCTTTTCCCTTACCATATTCCTTCTTATTATTAGTTTTCCTGTAATGATGTCCTACCTTGGTCATCATCGCATGACCTTCTGCCACTTTCTCAAAATTCATTTGCACTTGACGCCGTTTTTCAATTATAATTACCATGGAATATGCTTTATTAACAGCAGGCAATGGATCTAAGAGTAAGATTTGATTTTTTGCATGCTCATAGGTATCATTAAGTCCCATTAAGAAATGCATCAGACGAGTTTGAGTAATCATCTCTTCATTTTTTTTTGCAGCTCCACAATCACATTTCCACATGTACAATAAGGAACAGGATTCAAACAGTTTAATTCCTCCCATAGTTTTTTAAGTTTTGTATAATATGTATTAATACTCTAATTACCCTGTTTCATAGCCGAAATTTCACGTTGAAGTTGATAAATCTGTGGCCCATTGCATTGACCATAATTTTCTTTAAGTTCTTTCACGGAAGATGTGTATATGAAGGATTCAGCTATGTCTTTAGAAATAGAATTCAGAATCCAAGAGGTAACCATAGAATCGGGTCGGAGCCAGTGTTCATACTTTTCACTATCGTCATCAGGTATTTCTCCAAAATCATAAATGAAACTCAACTTATTTGTAGCCCTAAGTGCAATTATTATAGATCTACTCCATGTTAGGTAATTGTTTCCATCCAGCAGATTTGTGACTGAAATCAAAGCTTGATTGTCAGAATTTTATAGGTGATATGGATCTCCAAAATGTAATCCTCTCCCTTTAAAACGATCCTTCCCTTCTAATTCTAGATATATCGCAAAGATTCAAGCCTTTTATTTTTCGCCATTACCATAAGAGGTAAAGTAGAATAGTTGAAGAAAAAAAAACAACAAGAAATACAGCAACAATGAAGAATTGCAGTGATTTTGCAATCAAGATCAAGAAAATCGGTAACCGTTTTTTATCTGCTCTGATACCATGTTCGAGAGCAACTCATTGATATGGTGAAAGATGACTTTCATTCAGATTTAGAAAAAATTACAAGAAGGTCCTTATATACTACAGAAGTCCAAAATGAGAGAAATGAAAAAATAACTCTAATAACTAATGATAAACGACACCGTATGAGAGGTGCACATAATTTAACTAACTAAAAGCTAACTAAAGGCTAAACTATTAAACTAAGTATAACAATAGTATACTTCAACAAATGCTTTGTTATTTTCTGCTATATATAACTTACATATACCATTTTAATCTCAATCAATAATTAAATAATAAAAATAAAATAAACATATAACAAATATATAACATAACTGAAAACAAAATGTAATTTGAAAACGAAAATTTAAAGGACATTGCAAAAAATGTTATCTTACTATATATATATATATATATATATATATATATATATATATAATTGCAGGCGAAAAGTATGCCTAATATCACGCTTAGAAGTAGACAATTTTTTTTTTTTTTTCTATTTGGAGAATGAATGCTTTTGTTATCTGTGGGATTTTGTTAATTGAAAATTCTATTTTCTGCAATTATGTTATCACAGTCATATTTATAGTATTTTGTTGTTTTGTTAGATTAGTTGTATCAAAATTTCAAAAATATTTATGTAAGAAAATTCAGACAAATCAACAATATTTTTCTATTAAATTGATTGAAATATGTAAGTTGATAAAATATTAAAAATTTGTTCATTTCAAATTGAAAGTACATATTATTTTTGATATAAATGTAAAAATTCAATTTTTTTTTGAAATTATATATATATTGACTATTTTCACTGATTAGATTTTAATTTGAATCAGATCAAATTTTCTTTTATTTTCATTCTACACATTAAATTTTGTGTCCGTTCTAACTTAGTCTGATTGTAATTTATTTATTTTTTTAACAACACTGCAGTTTTCTATCTTTCATCTATCTTTGTATCAATTAATATGGCAGTGAACATGAGATAATTAAGAAATATTTAGATAAATTCAGCTTATTATGTCATTTATATTAATTCAATCAAATCATTATATGCATTTAATTGTATTTCATAAAATAAATAATAGAAAAAATTGAAAAGTTACTAACAATAAAACGGCTACATGAGTAAGATTTGAGGTTGAAAAGATATTTGAAGCTCAAAATTGACGTTTGTGTTTTTTCTCTCTCCTTTCAGGGAAAAAAAAAAGATTTATGATTTGATTCTTGGTTAAATATGACACTAGAGAATGGCCAAGTTTTGTTGTTTTCTCTTATTTCATAATATTTGTGGATTTTTTTTTGTAAAATCATTTTTACACATTTTAAACATTTTATCAAAAATAATATATTTTTTTTTCGTGTTAAGTAACGATAAATTAATTGATATTCTTATCAATATTCTTTTTTTTTTTTTAAATTTACTGCTATCCTTTCTTCTAAAAATTGAAGAAAATTTAAAATTTAAATCTTTCCATCAATATTCATCAATATTGTATAGAGTTAATCAAGCAAACTAAGGTTATATTTGGTTCATAAAATATAATAGTATAGAATAAAATTGTAATTCTTAAAGAATATAAGAGGCATTTATAGAATAACTATTCCAAGTCTTTAGGGCAAATTTCATAAAAAAAATTATAAACTTTCACTTTTCTATCAAAATAATTATATTCTTTATTTTTTAACTTTTAAATATGCATACCTTCAATTTTATATCAAATGTAGCATCGAGATGAATTTAATTTGATTTTCCGAACCTAATTTTTTGTAATTTGTCATTACTGACATGTATTAATATGTATGTATTATTTATTTTTTAAAATTAATATGACAGTTTTTTTAAAATAGTATGACAGTAGTTAAAAAATTATATAGATGTACACATAATTATATATCAAAAAGTTTTAAATTTATATAGATATAAATATAACTGCTTAAAACTAGTCGTACATAAGCTAGATTTACACAGACATAACTAGATCAATGCAAATATACTATATAACTGGATCAAAAAAATAGGTTTGGAGTATCACGTTACTTCTAAATGAAACTAAATTTCTCGTAATGTTACATTTTATATGAATTTGAAAGTATGTATATTTAATTGTAAAAAAAAAAAAGAATATGATTATTTTGATATAAAAGTGAAAGTTTAGAGTTTTTTTTATGCAAATTGGCCAAATCTTTATTATTTCATATTTTGTTCCATTAGTCTATATTAACTAATCTTAAATAAAATAACGATTTAATATGATATATATTAATAAATATAGTTGTAGTTGATAAATGAATAGTGATAAATAAATATTGGTGGATGAATAACAACATTGGTTATAGATAATTGGTAGTGGTGATGTGAATGAGCGGAGAGGCTGGTAGTAGGTGCTGGTAGATAAGCGGTGGTAGTAACGATGGTTGATTAATAAGTGGAAGTTAATGGATAGTAGTATTAGTAGTAATAGTGGTAAGAGGTAGATGATAGTAGAAAATAATATTTTTTGAGTTGTAGAATAATCTTTCTTTATTTTTACCATGTACTGTGTATTCACAAAATTTAAGTATAATAATTCTATAAAATATCTACTCTTTAATTAAATTTGAACCAAAACTTAAAATAACTATTCCATGTTGAATAATTATTTTATTTTATGAACCAAATATGACCTAAGTCTCTTAATGAATCAAGAAAAATTAGATTTCTTTCCAAACAAAAAAAAATGTATATTTTCGGGATGAATTATAACGACAGTACTCCAATTATCTAACTCGTAATAATTTAGTACCTAAATTATTATTTGTAACATAATACTATTTAAACTTTAATTTTGTAATATAAAAATACATACCGTTAAAATTTGTTAAATTATTTAACAAAATACTGACGTATACTTTTTTACATCAGAAAAAAATTCAACGTTAAATGTCGCGACTCTTCCTTAATCTAAATATAATCAAATATTTTCTTGAATGATGAAAATTTTGTGTATAATCTATTTTATACATTTAACATTTATTTGTAAAAATTTTTATTAGAAAGTCTATATTTATATTCCGTTCAATGATTTAATAAATTCACATAATATATATTTTCATACTATAAAATTAAAGTGCAGGAGTCTGTCTAACTTACCGTATATTTCTTACTGTCTCTTCTTTTAAATAACTCGAACGCTCACAGCCAGGAAAAAGAAAAAGAAATGGAGAGAAACACACCAGTAAGAAAGCCACACACTTCAACCGCCGATCTGCTGACGTGGATGGAGGCTCCTGTTTCAGACCCTCCGGCCAATGTATCCAGCCAACGCTCTCACCAGGTAAATATTCTCAACACTTACGAGACCTTAGTTTCATGACACCAAATTCTTTAAATATACTTTTTCAATTGCATTGTCAGCCATCCGATAAGATCAGCAAGGTCTTGTTTGGAGGTCAGGTCACCGATGAAGAAGCCCAGAGTCTCAATAAGCAGTAAAGATCATTTCTTTTCTTTTCTTTTTATAATGAGCAAGTGAATTACTTGTAAGTATAAGTTTTCTGCTTCTTTTTTCAGCTTTTGGAAGCAGATCCAGTGCTGCATTTCTTTATTTTTTATTTTTTACTAAAATTTTAAAGTTTGGATATTTCGATAAGCTACTAGAACCCTCGATGAGAAGAAAGAATATAAAGTTTCGGATGATTTGTGTCTTAAGATGTTAACAGAAATTTTGCTTTCAGCCATGCAAGTGAAGCAAGTTTATTTAGGAAGCTTCAGAATTTCAATTTCCTCTTGTAAAACGTCCTTTTTCTTTCACATTATGAGAATTAAGGAGACAGTAGATATGTGATGTAATTTAATAGTTTTGTTTCTATTTGTCCCTATATAGGGTATTTCTAGAGTCAATTTGGTTCTTACATATGTAGCCATTCCAATTGAACCAAAAGTTTCAGTTGCTCACATAGATTCGGTGATAAATCTTCCCTTGGTCTCTTCAACTGCAAATCCTTTGCCCTTTTCTTTTTGTAGGAAAAAGAAAATGATTTTGGCCCAAAATGAATTGATTTTACCTGATAGATTTGCAATTGATACTTGAATAATAATTGGTTATCCACTAAGTAAAAGAAGTGGTGAAGGAAAGTTTGATGAAGACTTGAATAATCGTTGGAGTAATAATTATTGGCTTTTCCAAATTTCTAAGTGCCTAAATTATTGGAGATATTTCATTTTTTTAGAGTTTAGTTGAGCTACCACGATCGCGATTACTCAAACTTGATCTAAGGCCCTTAGTTTATTTAGATGATCTGGAAATGCTAGTTTACTAACTGAAAGCTATGTAGCATAGACACAGATATGAGTACGGATACGGACATGGACACTAGGAAATGAGATTTATAAAAAGTATAGGACATGGACATGCAGGGGAAATGTGTAAATATTAAAAATATAGGAGTAAATTTAGTAATAAATAAATATAAAAAATATAATTGCAAATTATTTTTATATGAATTAAATAAAAATGACATGCAATCAAATATATTGAGCAATGATTGGTGTTATATATAGATTTTAGGTTTTATAAAAGGAAAAAATATACTTTTAACTTAAATAAATATATTTCTAATTTTTTGAAAATTATAAAATGTATCCAGAACGTTTTGTGTCGGTATCCGATAAGTGTCAGTGTCGGAAACACGACACTCTATGTAGTTGAAGTGTCCATGCTTCATAGACTGAAAGAGTAGGAATCATCGGAGGGTCAATATTTATCCTGATTTAACTATTGATTTAGATGATCTGGAAGTGCTAGTTTACTAACTGAAAGTGGATACTTTGTATGTACTGTTGGTCTGTTGCAGAATTCGTGAGCTATTGGGTTCAACTTAATAGACATACTAAACAAACTGACTTTCCTTTACTATGTGATTCTCCCATATTTTCAAAAAATAGTTTTCCGGCCCCTTGGATTTCATAGCATGTGTGGCTATCAATTGTTTAAACTATCTTAACGGTTCCCTTCGCTATTTCCAGGAAGCCTTGTTCAGGTTACAAACTAAAGGA
Source organism: Balakata baccata (assembly GCA_949630135.1). Taxonomy (NCBI): domain Eukaryota; kingdom Viridiplantae; phylum Streptophyta; class Magnoliopsida; order Malpighiales; family Euphorbiaceae; genus Balakata; species Balakata baccata. Next base: position 65,111 of record CATIWF010197370.1, read on the forward strand.
GATGAATGGCAGTGGTATATTTGCAGCTGATGGTGGATATGCATCTCATTCTGGCACTGCTAACAAAACTAGTGTACGCATATATCAGGTACTTATTCAATCTTGAGCCATATAGGACAAAAACAGTTTATTACTTTTACACAAAAGGCTAATGATAAAGATAATTCTTCTCATATGCTCTGAATTGTTGCATATTCAGCAAGCAAAGACGGGAATTAGCCAAATATCATTTAATGCTCAGGAGAGCATTTCCCCCAAGAAACCTACCTCTCTCCCTGAAGTAGCTAAGCAGCGTGAGTTAAGCGGCACTCTGCAAAGTGTGGCTGATATGAAGAGTAAAAAGCACATTTCAGATGCAAAATTCAAGGAGATGAGCGGACATGATATCTTTGCCCCTTCCCCCAAAATTGCACCTCGATCTTTAGCTGCTGCACGCACCTTGGAATCCAATGAAAACAGAGAAATTGAGAAACCTGCCCCTCGAAATATACGCACTTCTGTCAAAGTTTCTAATGTGAGTATGATTTTATTCTAAGGTCCTCATTTATTTGTTTAGCTTGTACATCTCAATTCCCTTATGCATGTTATGGGATGCAAAAAACTCCCAAAGTGTCAAAAGTCTTTGTGTTCTTATTATGCATATTTTGCTGTTGTTTTTTGGAGAATGTTTAAAGAAGTTTCTAATTATGCTCAGAAATTCTCATCAAGCTTGCAGAATTTGTGCTTTGCAGACAATGATTCCCATCTTTTATTACTGTTTCCACATTCTTTGTCAAACTTATTTCAAGAAATGAAGTTCTTTCTCTGTTTGGTTT
>CATIWF010197491.1:0-60659 GCA_949630135.1 Balakata baccata
CTATTATCACTCATGAAAACAGTACCACTATTACAAGACCTATAAGAATGGAACCATTCGTTATATAGAGTCATGTGAAATGATGCCTCGAAATCAAGAATCCATTAGTTGGAATTTTCAGCCCTTTTTGATGTAGGCAAAACATCTCTATCTTCTAAAACATTATAAGATTATATAACATTTCCTTGAGAAGAACAAGCATTAGATTTAGAATTCTCAATAGTAGCCCTTTTTATCTTGCACTCCTTTTTTTATGTGTCCTAAATTATCACAGCCCCAACACTTTTTTCTTCCCCTTGGATTTTGATATGAATATATTAATATACGAAATTACATATAAATTATTTTTTAAAATTAATTTGGTTCATATAAAAGTATTATTTAAATTAACAAAAATGATAGATTAATGATATATTAATTACTTATTAATTTTGTGCACTAGGAATAGTTTCCAATAACTTATTTTCTATTTTTATTATGTATATAACATATTATTTTCTATTTTTATTATGTATGAGACATATTATATCGTATTATATATGTGATATGTTATATTTTATAAAAATTTTACATAGAAGGTTTGATCTCAGTTCGGCCTTAAATCTATGACTCACTGTCTTTTCCGGTTGATTGACCGGATTGAGTTTTACAATCTTGATATGTATTAATTTAATAACTTCTAATTAGGCATCTTAAATATATAACTTATTTAAAAAAAAATATGAACACCATCCAAAATGATATTTAGTGGAAATGGGACGGACACAGTATTTATATATCTCGTCCCATGCTCTACCTTTATATATATATATATATGCTAAATGTCATTTTTAGGTTTTCATGTAACCCATCCTAATCAAACGTTAAAAAAATCATCCCATTTGGATCGGTACATAATGGAAACCACGGATCCACATTGAATTGCATCCCTACATAGCCGCATGTGTAGCTGCTTAATGACTGTTGGTATTTTTTTTGAAAGGAGGTAAATAATTTATTAAGAAGTAAATCGTCTAACACGGCTTGTTCATCTGACTGGGGAACATCCTCCATCAGAAACTGAACCTCGCTAAGAGACAGACTCTAGTGCGCCACCTCATGCCCAATTTTAATGACTCTGTTGGTGTTTCTTATATTATATTATGAAATTTATGTTTCTTATGAGTTCTGCCAATTTTTTTTTTTCAAAATAATAATAAAGAATTCCAATTACAAAACAAAATACTCTTTCAATGAATTTTTCTTTTAAATTAATGTTTTGAATCTTTTAAAGAGTGAAAGCTCATTTCAACCTCAAAATAAGAATCGAGGTATGTTAATGTTAAAATTTCAAACATATATCCGATATGAAATTTTTGGGTGATTATATATATAAAAAAAACTCATAAATTTTCCCAAAATTATTTAAATTAATCTTCAATCTTTTTTTTAATAATAATTTTTCCATTAATGTATGAATTCTTTAAATATAATCCCTTCGTTGATAATTCCGTTAAAAAGTAAATGATTTTCAATTAGGACATACTTTTTCTTTAATCCGCCGCTATATTATTTATGATTTTAAAAGATATTTTTGGATTTTTAATACATTAATTTTTTAATTTAATTTAATTTTTTTAGTTGATTAAATATTTGATTTAATGTTTTTATCTAATAAATTTTTCATAGTTATAAATTATAAATTTATGATAATAAAATTAAATTATCAAAACAATATGTAAATAAAAATAAAAAATCAAATTAACAAAATGATACATGCATTAATTGTTTCGTATCAAAAGTAGCAAACAATTCAAAATCGCGCAAAATGTCATACTACGTGGAAGCCAGAGTTATGATCGGAAAAAAAAGGCACATCAGCAGAGCCATGATAAACGACAACCCAGTCTCTCTTTCGCCATTCTTCTTCTTCCCCTTCTATTTGAAAGAGGAAAGAAAAAAAACCCCAACTTTTGGAAATCCCCTTTTCTTCTGAGTTCTTCTTTTTCTGATTAGGGCAAACCTAGGGTTTCTCCGTTCTCCTCCACCAAATCCTATTAGATTCTCTCTTTCTTTGATTTCAGCTCCATTACTACCTTGTCTTTAACTTTCTTTATTGTTTCCTTGTGGGGACGCAGCACTTACATCTAATTTCCAATTTCCTTTTTTTTTTTTCTCAGTTTGATTCTTTTAAAGAGACAAAGGGGTTTAGTTAGTGTCTAAAGTGAACATTTTGGAAATTTCCATGTGAGGCAATTTGCGTTGAATGTGATCCAATCCGATTATTCTTTTTTAACACCCAACTAACTCTACATGAGAACTCTGTCACTCTGCCTTCTCTTTCTTTAGTGCATTTGGGAGCTCCACTTATTTCATCTTCTTTATTTCGTTACAATTCATTTCCGTGTAGCTTGTGAAAATTTCTGCTTTTTGGTTGGAAAATTTATCTAAATCTCCCTAGGGGTTCAAGCTCTATCTTGCCAAGATTCAAAGAATCTCCAATTGTTGATATGGAAGGATATTTATAGCATGTATGTGTCTGAAGATCAGGGCTCTTTTTATTGTTTTGTATTTATCTATTGATTTGTTTTAGTTTCGTAGTTAGATTGTGATGGAGGATATTGCAGGAACCCTTGGATCGATGAAGAATGGGGGAAAATGGGAAAGTAAGGAATCCTAGCATCGATGATGGTGTGTTTTTAAATTTTTTTATGTCCAAAACGGTGTGTTTACTACGTGGAAGTAACAAATTGCTGACTGGGCTTTTTTTATTTCCACGTAATTAATTTTTTGCCACGTATTATTATCGGCGTCAGTTTTTTTGTTACTGGAAGTCAATTTTGAAACGAATTATTATATGTATCATTTTGTTAAAGTTTTTAAGTCGAGTTAAAATTGGGAAATAGTTTGGATATTTTTCTATTATTAAGCCTTTAGTTTTTTTAAATAGTATAACTGTAGTTAAAAAAATATATAGATATGTGATGAACTAACTAGATATCAATTGACTCTGAGTTTATATATATATATATACTAAATAAAGAATGGATTCGGAGCGTCACATCACTATTAAATTATTTTTAAAGTTACATTTAATATAAAATTGAATATATATATATATATATATTTAATAGTTAAAAAATAAATAATATGATTATTTTGATACAAAAGTGAAAGTATATGATTTTTATGCAAATTGGCCAAATAAATACGTATAGACATACATTTGGTTAAATCTATATACGAATAAATTTTATATTTTTTTTTAAATCTCAAATATAATAATAATAATAATAATTTATTATTATTATTATTTGATAATGTTTATGTAACAAAACTTATAGAGTTCAAAAAGCAATTGAACAAGAAGATGAAAATAGAAAAAGTGAAAAGAGTTGGATTGTATTTATGAAATGAAAAAAAAAATGAGATAAAAATTAATTTTAACTAAATAATAGCATTTTTGCCAATAAAATTTATTTAACTAATTTTATAGAATTCATTTGCAAATTCTACCAATTTGGTTTTAGTTATAGACTAATACTATGAATTCAATTCCAAGAATTGTGATAAGTAATTCATTTATTTCAAACATCCAATTACTAGAATTGCAATGGAATTCATTCATTCAAAAACAATTCTATAATTCTTGAACCCATGGCTTAGTTAGAATGTTAATGATAACAAAGACCAATCCCATGAATTTTAAATCTTTATATCATTTTCATTCATAATCTACATGACCATGGAAATATAGCGAATTGTCGTGTTTGTTATTAGCACAAGATTTTCAAATTCTCATTTAATCTTAGTGATAAAAGACCATATTAAACATGTTAATTTTTGTAACTGTTTACGTCTAAAATTTTTTTGAGATTTGTAAAGACCACCTAAGAAATTAAGGTAGATATTCTATATTAAAAATTAACAAAGAACAACCTTATATGCAGCAAGCGAAAAGAATTCTAGGGCTTGAAACAAGCAGGCAATGATAACTTCTTGGATTTTCTATAAAGATTTTACGGCAAGTGAATTTATTTATTTATTTATTTATTTTTTGTTCTATTGATGCATAAGAATTAAAAAGAATTAAATTCTTGTTATAAATTTAAAGAAAAGAAACTATGAAAAAAGTAAGAAAGTGAGAGAAGATAATAGAATAGATATTAGAGACAATGTTTTTTCTTATCATTTGTTCATTCACCAAACCTCAATTTATAAATTTATAAATGAGCATTCAAAAGTTATGAATTACAAAATTTATTGTATGAATAAATCATAATAAAAGTAGACAATTAATATATAAGGGAGATTATACAATAAGGAGTTTAAATTTCAAATATTTCATAATATTTTTCCTTAGATGTCCATTAATAAAACATGGCTTGATAAAATCTTACTAAGGAAAACTCTATGAAAAGAAGAATCTAGTGAGGAAAAATAGTACATTTCTTGTATAATATACATATAAAGCTATCTCATTAAAAACCTTGCTAGAAAAAACTAGTGAGACAAAACCTTAGTCAATGAAAAAAAGTACAATGCGTATTTTCTCCTCTTCATAAAAACTCACTGCAAATCTTTAAATCGACACATTCCAATGTCTCGCATCAACCTTTCAAATGTTGCAGTAGGCAAAGTTTTTGTAAATAAATATGTCAAATTATCACTTAATCGAATTTTTTGAATTTCGATTTGTCCACTTATGTCAAAATCATGTGTGAAGAATAACTTACAAGAAATATATTTCGTCTAGTCTCCTTTAATGTAACATGTTTTTAACTGTGCTATACATGCTGCATTATCCTCATTTATATTGTAGCAGTTTTCTTGCTGACAAATAAATCTCTTGTTTCTCGAATGTATTGCATCATTTGCATCAACCATACGGATTCCCGACTTGTTCCATGAATTGCAATTATTTTAGCATGATTTGAGAATGTGGCAGTTAAAGTTTGTTTTGTTGATCGCCATGAAATAATAGTTTTACCACTCATTAAAATATAACCTGTTTGGGATCGAGTTTTAAGTGGATCAAATAAAAATTCTACATCAGCATAACCTATTAGTTTCGATGTAGATTTATTTGAATAAAATAATTCTAAATAAATTATTTCTTGAAAATAATGAAAAACATATTTAACTTCATTCAAATATCTTCGTGTTGAAAAAAAAATTATATCTTGCTAATAAACTTACCGAAAATATTATATCAGATCGTGTAATATTAGCAATATATAATAATACACCAATTTCACTAAGATATGGTACTTCAGGACTAAAAAATTCTTCTACATCATCACGAGGTAAAAAATGATCATTTTTCATATTAAATGACCTTACAACTATAGGTGTACTCAATGGATGTGATTTATCTATATAAAATCTTTTAAGAATCTTATCTATGTAAGCTGATTGATACACTAAGATCTCATCAGTTAAATGCTCAATTTGTAAATCAAAACAAAATTTTACTTTTTCAAGATCTTTCATTCCAAACTCATATTTTAAATAATCAACTGCTCTTGCAAGCTTTTCAGAAGTTTTAACAATATTTAAATCAGTAATATATACAACAATAATGACAAATCCATTTTCTGATTTGTTTATGAAAACACATGGGCATATAAAATCATCTTTATATCATTCTTTCAATAAGTATTTATTCTAATGATTGTACTACATTCGTCTTTATTATTTTAGACCATATAATAATCTTTGTAACTTGATAAAATAAACATCCAGAATTTTGTATTTTGGAATTCAGACATCTTAAATCCTTTAGGAATTTTCATGTAGATATCACTATCAAGATTATCATATAAATAGGCCGTAACAATATTTATAAGATGTATATCAAATCTTTTATATACTGCAAGATTTATAAAGTATCAAAAAGTTGTTGCATTTACCACAGGAGAATATGTTTGTTCATAATTAATGCCAAATATTTGTGAAAATCATTGTGCAATACGTCTTGCTTTATATCTTACAACTTCATTATTTTTATTTTGTTTTCGAACAAATACCCATTTATATCCAATGGGTTTTACACTTTCAGATGTTTGAACTATTGGCCCGAAAACTTCACGTTTATTGAGTGAATTTAATTTAGCTTGTATTGTGTCTCTCTATTTCGACTAATCACATTTATTTTGACATTTTTCAATTGTTTTTGGCTCTAGATCCATATTTTCCTCCATAATATCAATTAATATATTATAAGCAAAGATGTCATCGACAACTATTTTCTCTCAGTTTCATCTTTTTCTTGTAACGACATAACTTATTGAAATTTCTTCATTATTATTATTTTTAGGTACTTGAATCTCTTCTAGGGATTTATTTTTTGTTATGTCGTTCAACTCTTCAGGAGTTTCTACCTCTTCAATTAGGTTAACTTGTTGACTAGTTTCTTTTCTTTTTCCAGGAATTTTATCTTTTGGAACCAATTGGTCTACCATACTTCAAGTATGCTTTGGACTCATTAGTTGTAGCAAGTTGTCCTACGGGAATATCAATTCAAATAGGAGCATTTGCAATTGATATATGTGAGTTAATTACTCTTTTAGGGTCAGTAAATGTATTAGTCAATTGATTTACCAAATTTTATAAATGTATCATTCTTTATATTTCTTGCTCACATTGATTAGTATGATGATCTAGATATATTAAATATAATGTATTCCACATAATTTTATGATTCAATTTCTTATTTTTTCCCCCTAATATTGGAAAATTTGTCTCATTAAAATGACAATGTGCATATCATGCGATAAATAAATTATCAGTCAGTGGTTCAAGATATCTAATGATAGAAGAAGATTCAAATCCAATATATATTCTCAACCTTCTTTGAGGTCCCATTTTAATATATTGTGGTGGAGCAATAGGAACATAAACTACTCATCCAAAAATTATTAAATGGAAAATATTTGGCTCATGACTATAAGCCAATTGTAATGGGGAAAACTTATGATATGATGTTGGCCTAATGCATATCAATATTACTGCATGTAAAATAGCATGTCCCCAAGTCAAGATTGGGAGTTTTATTCTCAAGAATAATGATCTTGCTATTAATTGGAGGTATTTAATAAATGATTATGCAAGACCATTTTGTGTATGAACATAAACAACTGGTCTTTCAACAATTATTCCAACTAACATAGAATAATCAATAAAAGTTTGGTATGTAAATTCATCAACATTATCAAGACGTATAGACTTAATTGAATAATCTGGAAATTGTGTACATAATTTAATTATTTAAGGAATTAATCTCACAAATGTCAAGTTGCGAGTAAATAATAAGCACACATGTGACCATCATGTAGATGCATCTATCATTAGCATAAAATATTTAAATGGTTCATACGGTGGATTAATGGGCCCACATATATCACTTTGAATTCTTTTCAGAATGTAGGGGATTTTAATCCAACTTTTGCTAATGAAAATCAAATAATAAATTTGCTTTGAGAACAAGCATCACATGAGAATTTATTGAATTGAAAACTCTTCTAGTTCTTTAAAGAATGCTCATTTGAATTCTCAATTATTCTACTCATCATAATTGATATGGAATGACTCAACGGTTAATGTTAAATAGTAAAAATATTTATATCAATAAACTTCTGGTTTATTACTGCATGTGCTTCGATTACAATAATTTTGGTGTAGTACAAGCTAAAAGATAACGCGGGCTATCTTTCCAAAATTTGTTATTCATTTGAGACTATTGATGTAATATAAAGATATTCTATACCATTGTGATTACAAGTTTCAATACAGTACCCGTTATGACGTATGTCTTTAAAACTTAGCAGATTTCTCTTTGATTTAGTTGATAATAACGCATTATCAATCATGAATTTTGTTCTATTACTTAAGAGGATATAAGCTCTTTCAGAGCCTTCTATCAATTTTGTAGAATCTGATATTGTACTAACATTTGCTTCTATCAAATTAGAAAAATATTTTCTATTTCTCAATATAGTATGTGTCGTTGCACTATCTGTTAAGCATATATATTTCTCATTGTTCTTGAAATTTCTCGATAAGTGAGGAAAATTTATATTCTTAAAAAAAATTGCAATAAGTAATAATAAAGATATAATATATTATTTGATCGCACAAATTTAAAAAAATAATATAATTAAAATAATATAATCAAATAAATTAAAATATTGCATTTAAGCACACGTAAATTAAATTTTAATCATATACTTTCTTCAAATAACATTTGCTTCATTTTTATTTTCAACATTTTCATAGATACTTTTCATTATTTTATTTAAAAAATTTGCAACATCTAAGTGCGTCTTACCCAATCATTTGAAAACAAGTCATTATCTTGGTATACAAAGTTTGTTTTTACATATTTTATTTTCTCCTTCGAAAGTCTTGATATAAATCAACTAAATTTTTAGTATACTTCAGTATATATTCAATTAATAAAATATTTAAAATATTTTGGTGTACTTCACGTACATATCCAATTAATAAAATATGAAAATTGTTCCAAAGAACAATATGGTCTTTTGCTGTGAGATAATCACATGTTAGTCCCTCATTAAGATGACAAAAGAAAATCTATGCCTTGGATTCCTTCTTTGTTTGTATTTATCAATACCATTCATATCTAGATGAATTTTAACATTCAATATCTATGATAAAATATTACTTTTTTTTACTAATGTCATAAACTATTAACTCTTGCAAAATTTGTCATTAACATTATGATAAAAATAAAAATTAGAAATAATATGTAATTCTAGCCATATTATTGATTAGTATGCTAAGATCATATTTATATCAAATATGTGAAATTTTGTTATAACATATTATAACTAAAAAGAATAGTTTATGATATTAAATAATATTCATATCTATATATAAATAGACATATTATTCGATAATTATTTCAACTTATTGTATATAGACAGGAGAGGCTACCAACTGCCACCGGATAGTAATAATTGTTAATGATTTTATCACACTTAATTAAAAAGAAAAAAATTTGAATAATTAAGATATCGCCTTATTATTTGATAATTAAATCTTACTAATCATTAAAAAAAACACATAAAAATATTAATAAAGAGATAATTTATTGATATTTCTATTTGTAAAAATTGAAAGATATCTTGAGTTCAAGTTTTATTGTCTTCCTCTATTAATTAATATTTATGAAAATTTAACATATTTACAATGAGTACAATAAAAAGGCTATTATTATATTACTATGGTGTAGTCTACTGTTTTGAAATGATCTATCTGTCCGGAAAAAAAAAATAGTTAGTTCTATTTTCATACATATTAAGAAAATTAACTAATTTAGTTAAATTAATAATTTTTACTTTATATTTTTTAAAAATATTTTTTATTTATTATTATCTTGAAAATATTTTTTTGATTTTTTTAATGTAAGTTTCAAATTAATACTCATGTAGATGTCAATCAATTTCAAGAATTATTTAAAATAAGAGTTAAAAATAAATAAAATAGACATTTAGGTATATTTGTAATTGAACAAAATAACTAAAAAAAAGGTAAGTGGTGAGCCTATTTTTTCAACATGGATGAATATAATTTAGTTAACAATTGCCTATAATCTAATCAAAATAAAAATCTCTATATAATAATAATTAACTAGGATAGAAAACTGATACAAGCAACAGTTTCTTCTTCACATATGTACAAGATAAACTGTGAATCAGATTAAAGAGAGAGATATATCTGTTTAATTACGTCTTATTATTAATAGCCGCAAACAGGGAGGGGAAGGCCGCAAGCTTTGGCAACTTTTCGAGCAGCAGCGTTGGAAAAGAATTGCTTGAGGTTTGGATCTCTATGGTACTCACAAAAGCAAGGCCTATGCTCCAGCGCTTTACGGCAGCAAGGGCTGGACGGTGCCTCTGCATTCACTATCGCCGGTAGGCAAACGTTCAAGTCAACAGAGCTGCAAACCACCGCCTGTGTCGGTTCTGCATCCATGGATACGATCAGAAGCACCGCCGCTAGCAGAGTGCAGCAAGATATCTTATTCATTTTGGACAGGTAATGAAAAGATTAAAGGCGGCGGGTGAAATAGATGAGAAAGATATTATAAGGGAATATATAATAGAAAGCCAATGAAAGATCTGATGAAACGAAGATATTTTTTATGTTCAATAGTGGCCGCTAAGTGCTAACTATTGCATCATGTTTTCTTTGTGTAGACGTATTGACCGATCAAGTGGGCAACTCATGCATTTTATTTTTTTTTTAGAAAAGAAAAATGATAGCAATAGTACTTGAACTCTTATTTATAATAGATTCACTCTATCAGAGCATCTAAAAAGTAATCTAATAACAAAATGATATATATGCATGTTGTATTTACATTAATCAATAAGAGTAAAAGAATTAAATGCATGTCATAATATAATTAGATTTATTTATTTCCAATTTTATTATATTAAATAAAGTAGCACATTTTGTAAATTATTTTTTTTTGACACACTGCATATGTATTTTCAGCCAGTCAACTAAAACCACATACTGAAACTAATCATACTCATACTGAATAAAACTTCAAAAGCAGTATAGTACTTTCTCATGAGTTTTAATATAGTAACATACTCAGGACTCGAATTTAAGAACACATGTTATTGAATTGCAAGAGACCACTCCATCTTATCTACATCATCATGGGTTGTAAATTAAAATTTTGATAATGTCAACCAATTATAGAGTAAGTGTGCAAAAAATTATTCAAAAGAAAATGTTGGTAGCAATTCTCTTTTAAAAAATATAGACATTCTCTGAACTATAAGTGTTTTTTTAGATTGTTAAAATTAAATCCGAAAATTTTAGTTTTTTTTAAATGAATTCTCTAATATTAGTTTTGTCTAAATTAATGCGTTCATTATTTTTATTTTTGCAATCAGTTAATGATTTACTTTCTATCAATAACGGTTTGATTGTGACACCCAAAAAAAAAAAAAAGTTTAATCTAAATGCATAAGACTTAAGGAGTGCAATGGATAAAAATGTATAGTTGGGAGGCTATTTGTTTTTTTTTTCATACCAACCGAATTTTTCCACATAAGCTTTTCAGAATATCTCAAGGATATTTTCTGTTATTGTACACATATTTTTATCTTAATCAAGTTTGCATTATCTGGTTATAATTGTCATTATTTATTTATTTTTAATTGCTAAGTTTTGTCATTTATAAGAGCATACTAGCATACTAGTAACTCATATACCTGTATCTAATAATAAAAATGAGATTATTCTAAAAATAATACGAGATTTCAATTATCATTTCCCAATTCTATATTAAAAAATAAATTGAGTATGACACTAGCTATTATCTTTATTCTTGTTAGGTTATGGGTTCAATACAGCATTATGTACCCAAAAAAATAATTAATTTGCTTTCTTTAAATTTAATCGTTTAATTAATTATTAATTTTATTTTAATTTCATTAATTAGTTTATTTTCAAGTCAATATTTCAAACCTTTAAACTTTTATTATTAATAGTCGATAAATCATATGGCATCTTTTTAAAATATTTTGTGTTTTTATTCGCTATAGGGAAATAAAATTTGTAACTAATCTGTATTTTAAATTTAATTAATTTTCACCTAATGATAAATGTGAGACTATATAAAAACAAGAACCAGGATTCAAGTCCAACTAAATATTAGGGTTAATTATATCATGGCCACTGAAATTTGTATTATTTGTACATAAATAAATACTAAAATCACTAAATTTTATAAATTATTGAAAAAAAATTATCGTTAACCAATTTTAACAAGTTATCAGTTAAAAAGCTCATATAGCAGCCGAATTTTATCACGTCACTTAGCACGCGAGACGTAGTGATACAACAGATGTTAGATAGGCGCTACATTAGATGCTATTTTTTAATTAAGTGATTTGATTTTTAACCCATTTAAAAATCTGATGTGACATTTATCTGGCATTTGATATGTCACTACATTCCACGTGTCAAGTGACATAACAAAATCCAGCTGCCATGTCATCGCTATATTAACTTTCCTACTGATAACTCGTTAAAGTTATTCAGTGATAATTTTTCTGCAATAATTTATAAAATTTAGTGATTTTAGTGTTACAAAATAAAAAATTTGTGATTTAGGTGCAAGTAATTGATGTAATTAACCCACAAATATTAAAGATCTCTAAATGTATTTGTGATGTGTCTCCTCTTCTTAGTACAAAAAAAATCATTCTATATTTTAGTTTATCTTGAAAATTGTGTGCACTTCAATAATACTTTTTATCTTATTCTCTAGTTTAATTTTTTTTATTAATAAAACTATCTAGAAAAGAAATGAAGAAAGAGAGTAAGAGACAAAAAAAGAGAGAAAAAAACAAAAAATAAAATATTACTTAGTGGCTTTTAAATCTGATGAGTGATAATGTAAATTTTAGGAAGTAAAATAAATAAAGAGGAAAATAGGGAGACTGTTGAAAGATATAAAACTCTCTAAATTTAGATAAAAAATGAAATAGGAAAATTGTTGGGAACACTCAAATAACCGGAAATAGGAGGGTCTTATTTGTCTTTTGATTACACGTATTAACCATGCCATGCAGAAAATAAGTAGTTGTATCTACGGGTGGAACTGGAGAAGATGAGGTGCCACTTTAACAATAAGCCAATCATAGAAGGTGAGTGTGGAGAAGATGAGGTGCCAGTCCTCACTGTTCTGAGTGAACGGACACCATTCACTTCTAGACCTAGAAGGGAATCGAGAAACTGGCGCTTATTTGAAAAACAAAATTTTGGGTTAATTTTCTATAATTATTTAACTTTCCTCTTATTACACTAAAATTATTATTCTCACTTGTAATAAATGAAAGAAGTCTCGAGTTTGAACCTATTTGTTATTATTTATCAATATCAATGTTAGTTGAAGTTGAATATTTTTTTAGCAACTGCCACCGGATAGTAATTGTAAACGATATTATAAAAAAAATAACAAAGTTGACTAATTAATAAAAGAAACTATAAATATATTAATTAAAATGTGATTTGATTTATATTTTTGTTTGTAAAAATAGAAAAAGGTATTTAGTTTGAATTTCTTTACCATATAATATTAATAAAAATTTAATATATTTATCATGAATACAATGGAATAACTTCTTCTATGTAACAATTATCTAATTTAATTAAAAAAAATCTCTATATATTAAAACATAATTAATAATTAGGATAGAAAACTGATACAAACGAACAGTTTCTTTTTTCACGTATGTATAAGATAAACAGTTATTAGATTAAAGACAGAGATGTTAGATAATTAGCCCAACTCAAAAAGGAAATTGACACTTCTTTCATGTGCTCAAATTGAAGCTAAACTTCATGGCTTGGAGAGAATTCCGTGGCAATTTGTTAGCCACATCTCCATCAATTTTGTGCCTATAAATAGGCCAACAATCCTTGCAATGGAGCACAGCAAAAGTAGGCAGCAAGTGGAGAGCAAAAAGTGAGAGATCTCCAAAGCGTGAGAGAAAATAGAGAGAGAAAAAAAAAAGTTATTCTCCTAATTTTTTAGATGGTTTTAATTGTTATCTTCTTAAATTTAAAGATAAATTGTAATCTCCTATTTCTTTCAAAGTAAAATTCTTATATTCTTATTCGTGATTTTTACCTTGATTTATTTGGGGGATTTTTAACAAAAAAAATATGTATGTTCAATTTTATTATTGTTTTTCTCAAATTGTTAGCTATGACCTTGCTCTATCTTATCTTAATTTTTCATAAGTGGTATCATACTCTGACTTAAATATTAATATCTACATATTGTATGGTATGTGGTTGTCACTAATTAGTGATCATCATCCACATTAAAAAATAAGTTAAATTATTATTTACTCTTAAAGATTGTAATAAAAGCAATTGTGGCAAAATTTGAGATTGAAAATTTCAATGAGGGTAATTTCTCATTGTGGAAATTAAAAATGAAGGCAATTTTAAGGAAAGATAATTGTTTGGGGACTATCACTGAAAGGCCAGCAGAATTCATAGATAATAAAAAGTGGAATGAGATGGACGGAAATGCTACTGCAAATCTTCATCTTGCATTAGCAGATTGAGTGTTGTTAAGCATAGAGGAGAAGAAAAATGCAAAGGAGATTTGTGATCATCTCACAAAGCTGTACGAGGTCAAGTCACTTGATAACAAGATTTTCCTTAAAAGGAAATTGTACACTCTTAAGATGTCAGAATCCACTTCAATGACAGAGCACATCAATACTTTGAACACTCTATTTTCTCAACTCATATCATTGGGTTATAAAATAGAGCAAAGTGAACGTGCTGAACTTCTATTTCAAAGTCTACTTGATTCGTATGATCAACTCATCATCAATCTCACAAACAATGTCCTCACATACTATCTGAGCTTTAATGATATTGCAGCTATTATTCTCGAAGAGGAAAGTTGGTGCAAAAACAAGGAGGACAAAGTGCCAAATTTGCAACAAGTTGAGGCCTTAATGGTGATGAGAGGGAGATCAACAGAACGTGGCTCAAGTGGGAGCTAGGATCAAGGTAGGCTAAAGTGAAG
Source organism: Balakata baccata (assembly GCA_949630135.1). Lineage (NCBI taxonomy): Eukaryota > Viridiplantae > Streptophyta > Magnoliopsida > Malpighiales > Euphorbiaceae > Balakata > Balakata baccata. The sequence continues at coordinate 14,579 of CATIWF010197491.1, forward strand.
AAGCAAGAAGAAGAACCTAAAGTGCTACCATTGTGATAAAAAGGGTTACTTGAAGAAGGATTATTAGAATTCAAACAAAAAAGATTCCAAGGTACAAGGAAATATTGTAAGGACATCCAATGAGAGTGATGCTTTGTGTTGTGAAGCAACAACAACTAGTGAAGGCATGAATACATTTGCGAATGTGTGGTTCATTGACTCATGAGCCACATTTCAAATGACCTATCAAAGGGAATGGTTCCATCAATATGGACCTATCTTGAGGGATTTGTGTATAGTTGCAATGATCATGCCTTGAAGATTGTCCGTATTGGAACCATCAAGTTGAAGTTCCATGATCGCACATCAATATTTAACAAATGTGGCATGTGGAAGGCCTGAAAAAGAACTTGTTGTTAAGTAAACTAGATGACTTTAGATGTAGAGTCGAAGTTAAAAAAGGAATCATGAAGGTGATTCGAGATGCGCTTGTACATATGAAGGGAGAAAAGATGGCTACTAACTTATACATGTTGAAGGGAGAAACTTTGCTAAAAGGAGAAGCATCAGTTGCTTCAAGTAGTACAGGTGCAAGATCTGCAATTGTATGGCATCAGAAACTTGGACATATGTTTGAGCAAAGAATGAAAATTCTTACAAAGTAAAATCTAATTCTAGGGCTCACTAAGGTGGCAATACCTTTTTATGAGCATTATGTTACAAGTAAGCAACACAAGTTGAAGTTCAACATTTTAGAAGTAAAAAAAATTATAGAATTGCTTCAATCTGATGTATGGTAATCATTGGCCATATCTCTGGAAGGAGCAAAGTATTTTGTATCCTTCATTGATGATTATTCTAGAAGATGTTGGGTCTATCCTATCAAAAAGAAGGTAGATGTGTTACCAATCTTCAAAGTGTTCAAAGGGCGGGTAGAGCTTGACTCTAGAAAGAAGATAATGTGTCTAAGGATAGATAATGGAGGAGAATATACCAACTATGAATTTGCTAATTTTTCCAATCAAGAAGACATCAAAAGGAAGTTCATTATAGCATACATCCTCAATTAAATGGAGTGGCAGAGCAAATGAACAAAACTTTATTGGAAAGAACAAGAGCGATATTGGGAGTTACAGGCTTGGAAAAATCTTTTTAGGTAGAAACAGTATAATACAGCCTGTTATGTGATAAATCGGGTTCCTTTAGCAGCAATTCGAAAGTCCTATGTACGTAATATACAACGCCTACGAAACAACAAAGTTGGATCCAAATCCACGAAATGTCTATTCTTAGGGTATGCTGATAGTGTGAAGGGGTATTGCCTATAGGATCTCACTGCCTAAAAGGTTATTATTAGCAGGGATATTATCTTCTTAGAAGATAAGCTATAGAAAGAAGAAAGTAATGATAGTGCAGTAAAGGAAAGTCTAGAGACTACAACAATACACGTGGAAAAAGAATCTATGAATTCTTCTAAAGTAGCACCAGAGCACGAAGAACAAGAACTAGTTATGTCTGAGGCCTCATAATCTCAACGATCAAATTGCTTAAGTAGACAACTAGGATGACACTCAGAGTATGTTATGGAGAGTAATGTTACGTATTGTATTCTAACAAAGAATGAAGAGCCTTCAACTCTCTAAGAAGTAATGAGTAATTCATATACATCTCAGTGGATGACAGTAATGTAGGATGAAATAGAAACTCTTCATAAGAACAAAACTTGGAAACTTGTATCGTTACCACAAGAAAGCCCATTGGAAACAAATGGGTGCATAAGATCAAGTGTAATGGTGAAGATCAAGTGGAGCAGTATCGTGCAAGATTGGTGGTGAAATGATATGCTTGGAAACAAGGCATTGACTTCAATGAGATATTTTCCCCAGTAGTACGACTTACAACAATTTGAGTAGTCCTGGTAAGGTATGCTACATTTGACTTGCTTCTAAAGCAGTTAGATATGAACACTGCTTTTCTTTATAGCATGCTTCAAAAAAACACCTTTTGTTCCAAAGTATGGTAGAATTGATATCCAATTATTTCTTTTAGATATCCTATAAATAAACACTTGTCTGATTTAACATTAAGCTTATGTAATATAATATGCTTCACATAAGTCGAACAACCTCATACTTTTATGTGTGAAAGTGAGAGTTTCTTGTTAGTTCATATCTCATATGGATTAACATCAATTGACTTAAGTGGGACTCTGTTTAGAATATAAACAATAGTCTTAATTGCATAGCCCCAAAAGGATTTGGGTAGTTTTGCTAAGCTCATCATTTACCTTACCATGTCTAATAAGGTTCGGTTTCTCCTTTTAGCCATATCATTGTGTTATGGCGATTAAGGAAGAGTCTACTGGGATAATATCTCATTATCTCTAAGAAAATCCTAAAACTCTTGGCTTAAGTATTCACCACCTTAAACTGACCTAAGTGTATTAATTTTCTTAACAAGTTATTTCTCCACTTTATTTCTAAATTCCTTAAACTTTTCAAATGCTTCATATTTGTATCTCATAAGATACAAGTACTCATATTGTGAGTAATCATCAATAAAGGTAATGAAGTAGATAAAACATCCTTTGGCATGCACGAACATTAGTCCATGTATATATGAATGTATTAGTTCCAATTGTCCTTTAGCATGTTCACCATTTCCATTTAAAGGTAACTTTGTCATCTTGCCTAATAAGCAAGATTCACATGTATTATATGATCCATAATCAAATGACCCTAAGCTACTATCTTTGTGTAGCTTAGTCATGCGCCTCTCACTTATATGGCCAAAGTGACAATGCCATAAGAAAGATGAATTTAGATTATCTTGTTATATATATATATATATAAAGGATATTATTCAACATAATAGAACAATTATTGTTACTAAATGTTAAATGAAAACTAATATTATTTAAATAAGAAACTGATATAATATTCTTTGACAATATGGGCACATAAAAGCAATTATTCAACTCTAAAATAAGTCCTCTAGGGAAGGTCAATAAATAGGTTCCTACAGCTAATATAGCAACCCTTGCTCTATTTCCAATTCATAAGTCTAACTCTTCCTTGTTGAGTTGCCTATTATTCCTTAGGCCTTCCATATTAGTACATATGTGTGAGTCACATCCGGTATCCAATACCTATATGTTAGTATTAGAAACAATGCTCATTTTAATAGCATAGATACCTAAAATAGATGGAGCTTCAGATACCTTCTACTTTAATGACTCCAAGTAAGCCTCGCAGTTCCTCTCCCAGTGACCATCCTTGCCATAATGGAAGCAAGTCCCTATAGGTGCAGTTGTTTTAGCCTTTTTCTTGACCAAGCCTCCCTTATGCTTTATGAACTTCTTCTTATTATTCTTCTTCTTTGAATTAGAAAAGTCCACCAGCATCACAATCTTACTCTCCTTAATAGAAGGCTCAGCTGTCTTAATAAAATTGATCAATCTAGGTATTGTAGATGAACTATTGTTCATCTAATAGTTTAGCACAAAGTGTGTATAAGTATCAGAGAAATTGTGTAAAATTAATTCTATACTCAATTCATGGTCTATAACGAAACCTAAAGAGCCTAATCTCTCAATGTAGTCATTCATCTTCAGTGCATACTGCACTAGAGATGTCCCTTCAACCATCTTTGAGTGGAAGAGCAGCTTGGAGATCTCCAACCTTTTGGATCATTCCTGCTTATCAAAAAGCTCCCTAAGATGGTCGACTATGTTATTGGCATCCATAGCCTTATGCTACTTCAGAAGTTCTGGTGACATAGAGGCAAGCATAATATAGCTCGCTAACTCACTATCATCTATATGTTTTTTGTATGCTAATTGTTCATCAACAGAAGCATTAATTGTAGGTGGGGAAGGTAGTGCCTCATCCAAGATATAGGCTATTCGTTTAGCTTTGAGAACAATTCTCAATTTCCTAAACCAATCTAGAAAATTCACCCCAATCAACTTTTTTAACTTAAGAATAGAACTTAAATTCACATTTGAACCCATGATTCTAGCAATCTAAATGTAAAAAAAGATTATATTAGAAAATGTATATGAATGCATGATTATTAGGTCTTTAATGACACATTATGACTTCCACTATTTTATTGCAAATCCATAGCCCTCACTATGAATCTGAGATAACCTATGTGGAAGTTCTCCTAGTAAGTCAATATCCAATATCCTTAAGAGACCTTGGATTTGCCCAACATGCCACCTTAGTTCAATTGGTACTATACAATTATCGAATCTAGTGCTACCAGCTAATTGATGTATGCACACTCATTGGGCTATCAACTCTTGATACATGTACGTCTCATGTACATTACCTAATTTTGCTTCTATCAACTATTGACGTTGGGTTTGCCTAACAAACCAATGTGTCTAGTTAAAACTAGCCCATTAATATTGAAATCTTATTTCATGGTTTAAATATAATCTTGTAAAACATATTTGGGTTTTCCCAACAATCTTAACTCTAAAAGAACTCTAGTTCTTGCCATATTAATGGAAGACATTAGTTTCAATGTTGTGTAGCAAGAGATATGCTTTTAATTAAGTCTCATCATTTATTGCATGTATTAATACATTCATTCATCACTAGAATATATAAAGGTAGTTACTTAATTTAACTATATGGCTTGATTATGGATAATCTAATATCAATCTTTTGAGCCATGAAATGATTGACTAGGTCTATCCTAGGTAGATGCATGAATTACTAATATAAATAGAAATCAAAATTCCTATTATATATCTTCTTGTAATTGGTGCCAACTCCTTGCTTGTTGCTCCTTTGCATTTCTAATCTATCATAATCTTAATAGTCTAATTACATAATTCAAAATATAATACCTTAATTTACATTAAATGTGACACCCACCCCTATAATGGGAATATATCCCATTATACATATGGAGTGCTACAGGCCTAAGAGGTTAAAATCTTACCAAATCAAAAACTTTTTCACATATTACCATACTCCTTACTTCATCTGAACGTGTATGCATATCATGTTAGCTATATATATCTATATATATCACCTCAAGGTGAAATTAGCCTCAATGATCCCGTTAGATCACAATCATATACTAATATGGGGCATATCAAGCCCTCAACTCATGCATCATAATTATATCAAGTTATACCATTATTACATTATATTACATAATCTCAATTGATTGACTAGATAAATTTACAACCCAACTAATTAATACTAAGATGAATGCATGTTATTCATACGATTGTCCCTAATTTGGGCCTATATAGTCTCTTCTGTATGAGCTTAGCCTTCTCTGCTACCAACTGCTACATCTATTATCCACTAGTTCTAAGACCTTCGTGCATGGAAAGAACACGCTAAGCTACTCATAGCTTAGTAATATACAAAAGTATAGAATTTGTGACATATAATCATACAATTCATAGCATATAATTCAAGGTAAATTCGAATGTCAAATCATATGTATACAATCTAATTCCTAGTCATACTTACATGCCCATTGCATAATGTGTATATAGCATTATGCTAACTAAATTTTACATTAGATAGCATGCATGTCATTCATATAAATCAAACATCATGAATATTGAGTCATGCAAGTTGTGTATACTCATGTGCATGTATTCACGTTTACTCATTCAGTTATATATTACATATCATGAAGTTCATTTAGTTCTTTGTTTTGTTTTTAATTTGTATTAGTCACCAACTGCGTATTGACCTCTCAGTGGCTCTAGCATATACCGATTACCATTTAATGTATTGACCTCTCAGAGGCTTTAGTGTATATCGATCACCATATAACGCATTGACCACTTGGAGGCTCTAGCATATACCGATCACCATATAACGCATTAACCCCTTGGAGGCTCTAGCGTATACTGATCACCATATAAACATATTGACCTCTCGGAGGCTCTAGCATATACCAATCACCATATACCGCATTGAGCTCTTGGAGGCTCTAGGGTATTGAACTTCAAACCTTAAAGCATAGGCCCTTTGGGTATCAAGCTTTAAGATTATAAGGAAGCCACAGTACTGTTCATTCCTAGAAATCATGTTCACATTCTCTTTCTAGTCTTTCATAATTAACCAGATCACAAAGCACATATCATGAGCAATATCCAATGTTTGGTCAAGCACCAAACTTGTCTACAACATTTAAAAACCATATTTTTATTGCTTACTATCAATCATTCATTCATCCCTCATCATTCTCAAGAACCCAAACATATGGATTCTAATCACACATTAATTAGCTTTCATTTATGGCTTTCAATTAACATATCTAACATAATGGGCACAAGCCTCTCATTATTATCACAACTACCATCGCAAATTCATATGATGATAATTCATTCCATCAAGCATTTCAATCACTTTCAATACACTTTGCAGCATTTATGATTCAATCATATTTCACGCATACATGTATATGAGTCATAATCATACCATAAGTGCATAATGATATCTTTGTATACAAGTTCCACAAGTTTTCTCAAAACGATGGACTTACCTCTTTTAAGCCTTTCTTTCTAAGCACCTTACGCGCCTTCCTTGAACTTGAGTATTTACCACTTTGTCAATTCTAAATATAGGCATTGAACCTAACATGAAATAAATGGGCTCATGACGCCATAATCATATATATACACATTGTTATATCAATTAACCCCTTTATTTCTATGTCATGCATCTATTCACTACTATTTCCTCTCTTGAGGCTCAACTATTTCCTCTTCTATCATTATTGGTTCATTATGCATCAATTATGCCAACCAATTAACTAAGAGTTTATTTACGGAAAATAAGTCTTATTTCTCTTTCATTCATTTTGGTTTCCATTTCCAAATTACTAATAACCACATAGGTAAATTCGAGTTCTAAAGTTCACTTCTTATTCATTAACATTATTTATCATGCTATTAAGCTCTTAGGCAATCTAGCATGTTATCAATTAACCTGGATCACGGTCTATGACACCCACACCATCATCGATTTATCAAGCTATGAGATCAACAATCATATGTTTACTCATTTCAGATTTGAGTGTATTTGGCACATCAAAAACATGTTATTTGATCATACATAGTTTTAGATTTCATTCCTTCATACATCATTGGTAGCCCATAGGAACAATCAATGTACTACATATTCTCATTTACACTATAGTTACCAATCATTTCTAGTTAACATGTCATTATCGCATTTTCATGCCATTTAAGGAGTTAAAGAATGCCAATTTGATCTTACATCTTATAGAGCCATCTCAAATCCAAGCTTTTAAGCTTTCCTAGCCTTCTTTGGTAGTAATTCCACCTTCTAAAGTACCAACTATACATAACCATAAGCATAACCATAACCATGGGTCAACATAACTATTCAAAGTTATAAAAAGCTAGATAAATATGAACCCAACTCAAAATCCTTCAAGTTAGGTCTTTTCTTTTTTAATTCATGTTAAAAATGTATTACCCAACTTATACTGGTCTCAAAGAGAGTTTTTCCCTTAAGAAAACTCAATATCCCCTTTCGTCCATATCCATTTACAAATGGGTCTCTATCCGTTTCAGGTAAACCATAACAAACCAATATGAATCAAGCAAAAGCAAAAGAGTTGAGTTGTTTTCTTACCCTTAAAAGGTAGAAAATGAAGCTGACTTTGTTTGGGGGCTTACAACTCATCAAAACTCATGTGGGAGATAGAGTTTCAGAGGATTGGAAGTATTTCTAGGGTTTTTCTCAAATGGTGACTGATAGAGATGATTTTATGACTGAAATGAAAAGAACTCAGGTATTCATATGCCTAACACCGCGCACAAGTTTTTCAGTCTACACGAGAAACCTTATCCCGATACAGCATGAGTCATACACAATGCTTAACCTGTAGGGGTCGTATAGCTTGCATGGGTTATGCACAGCTCTAACTCCCTCTTGTCCTTGGTTTAACATATCAATTACCTTTTTGATGCCTTAAATGATCTTAATAGCTTCTAAGCTCATTTGGTGGGCGTGAGAACTCTCTTCCTCTTAAAGAAAATTCATCCTCGAATTTATGCCTGACATACATTAAGGAATAACGAAGGATGCTAAATTCTCATTATGGTCTTGATTTTTTATATGTCTTAATCTGTACGTGATTACTTTATGAATATTTAACTAATAAGTCTCACTTTTGCACGAGCTCCTAGCCTTCTATGGTTTTATATCATATGTGAAATCCAATCTCACTTATATGCCCTTAGCTAGTAAAATGTGAAATGGATCCCACCTACATTGTCTCAATTTAGAGACATGGATGGTACTGTGTAATTTGCTCAACTTGTTAGACAGAGTGAGCCTAATTCTCAATGGTTCTGTGAACCTCGGGCTCAACTCGTCCTTTATTTCGTTTGAGTCTCTTGTAAGCCTTTCCTATATACTCTTATGTTTACCACTGCTCTATCTTTGTTTATCATGGCATTACTTTGTATGACCCTTTTTGAGTAACTAATATGTTCTCACGCATCTAGGCTCATCTTATTTATCATTTGTATCTAGGGATTCTAATCCATAAATAAGGATCTTATGACATATCACCTTACTCGTTATGTCATTTTCTACGTTTAATATGGAATATCTTTTCCAATATGATGTCTAAACATCCTTGTAATTTCAACACGCCTTTCTGCCTTTTTTAGCCACTTTCATTTTTCTTTCTATCTTTTGTTTTTGGTTTTAACCTCGCTAATACTTTAAGTATGAACTATACTCATCTCATATCTTCCAATAAATCCTTTGTATCCCAACTTACATTGAAAGTATATACATATGGTACTGATAATACAATATGTAATTTAGTTCATTTAGAGACTCTAGATCTCTCCCTCTTAAGAACTAGTCTAATTGAATTTTTTAACTTGTTATCTCATATTATATATCTCATATCTCCTAATATGATACTTATTTAATATTGGAGAAACTCTCCTCTATATGTGTCCTAGAACGGAAATCCTTTTATACTTTTTTGTGACCATATTACAACTTATATAACAATCTTTGTTTTCGGAGTCTATCTCTAACTAGATTGTGTGAACCGGTTATGGCTTTGCCCTCGGATCTTGCCTTGGAACTAACTTGGAATAATTGGTCCCTTTTTTTTTAAAGGTCTGAATCATATTAGTTTCTAACTTTTGTATGTTTGTCTTAAATGTATCACTAGACTTCCTTATTCTTTTTCTCTTTTCTTACTACTAGCGGAGGCATCCAATTGGACTAAATCTTTCATGTTAATAGGGAACTATTTGAAGTTCGGTGTCTATATTGAGTTCCCTTTCTAAAATGGCGGCACTTGTCCGCTCCATAAGTTATTAGGTCGGTGGCATGTCTGCTCAACCGATAAATCACCTCATGTTATTCTACCTTTGCTAACTTTCCTTATTTAAGGTTCTATCAACCATTCTTTATTTCATCTATGTAACTCGAATTGCATACTATCCTTTTTAGTTTGGTGTAATTACACTCCCATGTTTATGTTTATGGAGCCCGGGTTTCCATCATGACTAATTTTCATTAATGATGATCGTACTCCAATGAATGGGAGGTTGCATATCTTTGGTGCTCCTTGGCACACTCTATCTCGTTAATATCTCCTAGTCTTTTCACAGTAATATTCGATAGTTATTGGATCCTTGTCCATATACTGCTTAGGAGTCACCTGACCTTAGTCAAGTTCTCCAACAACATATTGTGATGGCACCAAAACCATCACTCGAACCTATATCACTGGCCATACCGAACTAATCCGATATCTCAATGTTAGGAGAGTCATTGCTCTTGATCTTACTATCTCGTTATGTTATTACATACCTTTCTAATTCTACCAGTTGACGAAAAATTTGCCCATGTCAGAGTCGTATAAGACATATGTATGCATGCATTATAAACCCCTTTCCTTTCCACTCAGACCAGAAACACCTAAACCGAGCCCTGATACGAATAAATGTAACATCCACCCCTATAATAGGAATATATCTCTTTATACATATGGAGTACTATAGGCCTAAGAGGTTAAAACCTGACCAAATAAAAAACTTTTTAACATATTACCATACTCCTTACTTCATCTGAATGTGTATGCATATTAGGTTAGCTAAATATCTTTGTGTATATCACCTCAAGGTGATATTAGCCTCTATGATCCCCTTAGATCACAATCATATACTGATATAGGGTATATCAAGCCCTAAACTCATGCATCATAACTACGTCAAGTTATACCATTGTTACATCATATTACATAATCTCAATTAATTGACATGATAAATTTACAACCCATCTAATTAATACTAAGATTAATGCATGTTATGTATATAATTGTCCCTAATTTGGGCCTACATGGTTTCCTTTGCATGGGCTTAGCCTTTTTCATTGCCAACTACTACATCTACTTTCCACTAGCTTTAAGACCTGCGTATATGGAAAGAACACGCTAAGCTACTCATAGCTTAGTAATACATAAAATATAGAATTTGTCATATATAATCATATAATTCATGGCATATAATTCAAGGTAAACTCAAATGTCAAATCATATATATACAATCTAACTACTGGTCACACTAACATGCCCATTGCATAATATGTATGTAGCATTATGCTAACTAAATTTTATATGAGATATCATACATGTCATTCATATAAATCAAACATTATGAACATCAAGTCCTGTAAGTCGTGTATACTTATATGCATGTATTCATGTTTACTCGTTCAGTTATGTATTCCATATCATGAAGTTCGTTTAGTTCTTTATTTCGTTTATTGTTTGTATTAGTCACCAGCTACGTATGGACCTCTTGGAGGCTTTAGCATATACTGATTACCATGTAACATATTGACCTTTTGAAGGCTCTAGCATATACCGATCACTATATAACGCATTGACCTCTTAGAGGCTCTAGCATATAACGATCACCATTTACGGCATTGACCTCTTGAAGGCTCTAGCATATATCGATCACCATATAATGTATTGACCTCTCAGAGGCTCTAGTGTTTACCGATTACCATATAACAGATTGACATCTCAGAGGCTCTAGCATATATTGGTCACCGATTGAAGCATTGACCATCAAGGTATTGAGCTCCAAACCTTAAAGCATAAGCCTCAATATTAATCTTTAAGAATATCATCGAGCTACGGTATTGTTCACTCCTAGAAATTATGCTCACATTTTATTTCTAGTCTATCATAACTAACAAGATTGCAATGCACATATCACAAGCAATATCCAATGTTTGGTCAAGCACCAAACTCGTATACAACATTCAAAAACCACATTTCTATGGCTTAATACCAATCATTCATTCATCCCTCATCATTCTCAAGAACCCAAATACATGTATTCCAATCACACATTAATTAGCTTTCATTTATGGTTTTCAATTAACATATCTAACATAATGGGCACATGCCTCTCATTATTATCACAACTATCGTCATAAATTCATATGATAATAATGCATACCATCAAGCATTTTAATCATGTTTAATACACTTTGCATCATTTGTGTTCAATCATACTTCAAGCATTCATGCATGTGAGTCACAATCATGCCATAAGTGCATAACGGTATCTTTGTATACAAGCTCCATAACTTTTCTCAAAACGAATGACTTACCTCTTTTAAGCCTTTCTTTCCAAGCACCTTATGTGCCTTCCTTAAACTTGAGTATCTACTGCTTTGTCAATTCTCAATATAGGCATTGAGCTTAACATGCAACTAAATGGGCTCATGACCCCATAATCATATATATACACATTGTTATATCAATTAACCCTTTTATTTCCGTGTTACGTATCTATTGACCACTGTTTCCTCTCTTGAAGCTCAACTAGTTCCTCTTCTATTATTATCAGTTCATTATGCATCAATTATACTAACCAGTTAATAAAGAGTTTATTTACGAAAAATGAGTCTTATTTCTTTTTCACTCATCTTGGTTTCCATTTCTAAATTACTAATAACCACATAGGTAAATTCAAGTTCTAAAGTTCACTTCTTGTTCATTAATGTTATTTATCATGCCATTAAACTCTTAGGCAATCTAGTATGTTACCAATTAACCTGGATCACAGTCTATGACACCCACACCATCATCGATTTATCAAGCTATGAGATTTACTCATTTCGGATTTAAGTGCATTTAGCACATCAAAATTACGTTATTTGATCAAACTTAGTCTTAGATTTCATTCCTTCATACATCATTCATAGCCCGTAGGCACAATCAATGTACTATATATTCTCATTTAGACCTTAGTTATTGATCATTTCTAGTTGATATGCCATTATCGTATTTTCATGCCATTTAAGAAGCTAAAGAACACCAATGTGATCTTACCTTTTATGGAGCCATCCTAAATCCAAGCTTTTAAGCTTGCCTAGCCTTCTTTGGTGGTAATTCCACTTTCCAAGGCACCAACTATACATAACCATAATCATGGATTAACAAACTTTGCTATTCAAAGCTATATAAAGCTAGGTAAACATGAACCCAACCCAAAACTCTTTAAGTTAAGTGTTTTCTTTCTTAAATCGTGTTAAAAACATGTTACCCAACTTATACTGGTCTCAAAGAGAGTTTTTCCCTCAAGAAAATTCAATATCCCCTTCTCATCCATACCCATTTACAAATGGGTCTCTACCCATTTCAGGTAAACCATAACAAACCATTATGAATCAAGAAAAAGAGATGAGGAGGTGTGTTTTCTTACCTTTAGAATGTAGAAAACGAAGCTAACTTTGTTGGAGAACTCGGGTTCCCTCAAGCTCCAAGCTCTCACTATAATATGTTCTAAATAAGGTTTAGTTGGAACATGTGAACAAATGACATATAAAAGGACATTTTGGTAATCAAAAGCAAGAATTTAAAATATATGTATAGATGCTATATGGTGGGAATATGAGAGGTATATTGGAAGATTAAGAAAGTATATTTAAGGTATATAAGGAGCATATGGTTGGTTTTGGATCTTGGGCTTTGAAAGAAATTGAAGTGAGCAATGTATGTGTAAACTTGAGTTGTGAGCATGGTTGTGAACCCATTTTATATGATGATTTGATTGTATGAACTTGAGTCTAAGTGTGTCAAATGTCATGGATGATTTCTATATACAATGAGGAAGTGTTTAGAAGTGGAATTTCGGCAAAATTCGATCATATGAACAAGTTATGCCCTTTCACAACCAGCATTACAACTATGCCGAAAACTGTCATGACTATGAAATGTTTTATTCATGATAGTGAAAAGGATTATTCATGACCATGAATGGGGTTTTTCATGACCGTAAAGGTCATGTTTTGGGCTCTTTGTCTAGATTCATTCACGGCCAACTCCAAAAAGTGCCATGGCTATGAAATGGACTGATATAAATGGGTTTTCACGCATTTTAACTCATTTTAACTAAGTTTTTAAAATCTTAAAATCCTAGAATCCCAAATTCTCTGAAATTCCAACCTCCCTCATGATTCTTTGAAAGGCTTTTAAGCCTCCAAACATAAGGTTTAACGTCTTAGAGGAAGATTTGAGCAAGGATTTGGAGTTTTTCTTTATGGAAAGAGGAGTAAGTGAGAGAAAGTTTGGCATTTGAAGGTAGCTCAGGATTCTTCGCTAATCAGTGATGATTTCGGCCATCAAGAGGTAAGAAATCATGGTTTCTCATCTCTTTAGTGTGATTTTGAGTGGTTGATAAGAGTTACCCGAATTTGGGTGGAGACCCATTTGTAAGTAGGGGGATTGAAGTGTGATCTTGAGTTTTCTTGAGGGAAAACTCACTTTGATGCTAGACTAAGTGGGTAACCACGTTTTTAATTAGATTTGAGTGAGCAAAAAACCTAGCTTGAAGAATTAGGGGTAGAGTTTAATGATTTTCTAGTTTTATGAATTTTATATGTTGATATGTGATTATGATTAGGTAGAGAAGGTGCTTTAGATGGTGGAGAAGTCACCCAAAAGCAAGGACAAGCTTTAAAGCTTGGAGTTTTGGTTGGATTCATAGAGGTATGTACATATACATATTTTAAATTGAGTTATAAAAATGTTTGTATTGAAATAGGTGTTGAGTGCTTAAATGAGGTTATTGGTATATTAGGTAATATTTATGAATATGGAATGAATTGTTAAGATGAAAGAATAAGGAAGTAGATAGTGAAAGTGGAATGGCAATGTAGGGGTATGGGTGATAGCCTAAAAATTGATAAGAATTGCTAATGGGATGGGGAAAATTGGTAATGAAATGTAAATAAACCATGAATAGAAAATAAATACACAAAAAAAGGGAGTTAAAAAGAGAGAATGGCATGTTAATTGGCTTTAATGGGTGTGTTGGCCCTTAATGAATGTTCATATATATATAAAAAGTGTAAAATAATGAGGTTGTACGAATTAGAATGAATTAGGACATGAATATTAACTTGTATGCTAATTTATATGAATAATTGTGATATGGAAAATATGTATAGCGGTATGTTTAAAGCATGGTATATGGTTGAAAGGAGTGTTGCTAGAGAGGTTTCACTTGGGAGAACTTTAAGATATGCATGTGATATGAAAAGACGTGATTTTGGTATGATTTTGGATGTGGAGAAAATTGGGATTGCAGCCTTCACCACCAGGCTTGTGGTGAAGCTGGTTTTGAAGTTTGCTAAATAAGGGGTAGAACCTTTCACCACCAAGCTTCATAGCCATGATAGTCATGATAGTGGTGGTGAACCTCTATGTTGAGCCTGTTAATGATACTTTTGGGTGGGATTCAAGTAAATTATGTTATGGTATATTTATATAAGGCTTTAGGTCTAGGATATAATTGATTAACACTGGTTGTAAACCTTAATAATGAATGATTTTATGATTCTATTGGGTGGAAATGTTTTGACATTGAAATGTGTGATATGCATGAAACATTTGGATGGGGTTTTCAGGCCCGGGAAAGGGTAGAACAAAACACGGTAGCATGGTAAAGGGTTAAAATGGCTTGAAGCCCAGTATTTGGGCACCTTTGACCATTGTTTATGCAAGACTAAGGTGGCTTGAGGCCCAGTATTTGAGCGCTCTTAGTCTTACTAGTTGAGGGGCTTGAGGCTCGATATTTGGGCTCTTTCAACTAGGAGGAACGAGGTGGCTTGAGGTCCGATAGTTAGGCACCTTTGATTCCTATTGTTTGTACATGAGATATGCAAGACAAGACTGGATGAGTCTTGGGTTTATATTGAATATTGTGTTATGGTGTGCATAATGAATGGTTGTGCCACATTATGTAGGGGTGGTTGTATATATGTATGTATGTATATGTGTATTGTATAGGTGTTTACTTTCAAGGTAGGTGGTGGTAAGAAAACGGAAGTAGATGAAATATGGAAAAAAGGTAATTATTATCTCAGGATTGAGGTAAGGGTATTAGTAAGAGAGTATATATACATAAGAACTTCTATAAGGTTTAGTTTAAAAGTTGTTATTGTACTACTAAGTATTTAGTTGCTTAGCATGTGTATGGTTTTCCCTTATACACAGGATTGAGGTACGAGCTAGAGTTGATAAAGAGACAGAGTCCGATGAGTCAAAGGTCAAGCTGGCATTAGGAGGGTGATTATATGTATATGTCAAGTCCATGGGTTTTAAATTGTAATAAATGATTTTAGTAGTTTCTGTTTTATTTTGATGTGGGTGTAACTCATAGTTGTTAAGGAATGTAAAGTAAAATTTAATTTTCCACAAACTGCATTTGATTTTCATTTTTAAGTTATCATAGCCATGATACTATTGAACAGGTTTTAAATATCATTCATTCGTAGCATCCTTGATATAATTAGAGGGACTTCTAGTTATATCGAGGGATGTTACACTCACTTTGTAACTCTTTCTTCTCCCTTGGTAAAATTCTAAAATCCATGCTCAAATCTTGATCTTTGATATTAGATCTTGTGTTTGGAGGCTTAAAACTCATCAAAACTCATATGAGAGATGGAGTTTTAGAGGATTGGAAGTGTTTCTAGGGTTTTTCTCAAATGGGGGTTGATAGAAATAATTTTATGATCAAAATAAGAGAGAACTCGAGTATTTATGTACCTGACACCGAGCATGGGTCGTGCTCAGTGCCCTAAAAACCTCATCCTAACATGGCACGGGTCATGCACCTTTGCATGGGTCGTGCACAATGCTTAACCTGCACAGGTTGTGCAGCTTACATGGGTTGTGCATAACTCTAACTCCCTTTTCTCCTTGGTTTAACATATCAATTACCTTTTTGATGCCCCAAATAATCTTAATATCTTCTAGGCCCGTTTTGTGGGCGTGACATTTAAGGAGAGTGAAATAAAAAAAGAAATACTTAAAAATCAAAAAGGAGGCATGAACATGTAGACCTTATTTACCAAATTATAAAATTAACTCATGCATAATCAATCACATTGGTTTATGTCCATAATCAACCATCATGCATTGCCTTACACTGTTAACATGCATTCTATAATGAATAAAGAAAGGTAAAACTGAAATTGGTGTTTTGATTCTAGTTGAAAAACAATTTCAACTTTAGAACCAAATAATTGGATTTTCAACTTCAATTTGAAAATAATTATGTATTTGTCATTTAATCCCATTAAATAATTATATTACCATTTAATAACCCTTTATAAGTGGTAACATGTCCAATTAGGCATTTATTTGATCATAACAAATACTTACCTGAAAATTGCTTATTTTATTTCTTCCTTAGTTGTATGCAATTTCCATAATTCCAAAATCGAATTTTAAATTAAAATCAATATTTCTAGAATTTATTTCAAAAATAAAATCACCTTAATCAAATGATTATGATGCTAAAGTTAATTAAATTATTTAATATTACATTCAATTATCTAGTCATTCTAAATAAGGATTTGCTCATACAAAATAAAACCAAATCAAAGTTAAAAATTTCCAAATTTCCAAACTCATCTATCATCAATTTGGGCATCTTTAGATCAGTTCAAGGCAATCCAAATTATTAAAATTCATATTAACGAACTAATACACAAACTATCCAAAATGAATCAATTACCATCTGAAATTTATTGGAAAAATTTAAAGTTGAACAAATCCATACAAAATGTAATAAACATCATAATAACATTTTTTATTATCCTATAATCACAAGTTAAAGGTGCTGGAAAAGAAAAATTCAAACAACCCAAATTCATAATTTTAGAACTAGGAAATTTTGCAATTGCGAAACCTAGGTTTACATAATTGAAACTTTTTCTCATTCGAACTTATTTCAGTCCATGAATCAAAACTTGTTCATAACATGTTCAAAACGCCATGTGATCATCAAATGATCAATTAAATATGAACAACCCATGGAAGAAACAAAATTTAAATTAAAGTTCATCTTGAACCCTAATTTTGGCAATAATCCATAAACTACGAAATTCAATATATAAATATCATTTGCACCATTTCTAATTCATATCAAACATCTATAAACATCTCATGTATAGATTTTGAACAAAAATAGAAATTAAAACCGAATATAAAATCCAATTTCGTTTTTAAAATACAAAGGACCCAAATTACCATTTTTAACTAATTTAATTTAATCTTCAATTAAAATTGACTATGGCAATTATAGGGAGACTTTGAGACCACTGTTGGGATTTGTACATGTATCACATACAATACATAGCAACAGAATTTTGGAAAAAATACAAATCCCAAATCAATAGAATCAACCTATGTAACCTTAATCAATTACATATCTAATATATTGAAGATCATTACCTTTGAATTCCAAGGTTTAATTCTTCTATACCTTCATATCGAGTTATTGCAAGCTACAATAATCCAATTGGATCACCTTTGATGGCATCCATGCAAAGGTAGAAGCAAGAAAAACCTTTCAAAAATGGCTTGATTTATCAAAATGTGCTAGAAATTTGATCACTCTTTAGAGAGAAATGGAGAACTCTTTCTAGAGGCAAAAGGCGCTAAAAATGGTCTCTGAACAAACTATTTATAGGCCAAGGTATCAAACATTAAGTGGGGAAACAGTTACCCCACATTTAAAAGTCCAATTCAATTAGGTCTCTTAAATAGACTCATTTCGTGCTTGCAAATCCAAATTTGCGCTCATAAAATGGCCTTTTTGAGCGGTTCCTGCTCAAGAATACCAGTTCCCCGATCGAGACCAAGTGCACTATAGTCCAATAGATTTTTCCTAGTCCAAGCAAGACATTCCACTCATGAAACTATTTGTGTTCGTGAAAGCCCATTTTGTGATCGCAAAACAAATTGCACTCACGAATCTTGATTCATACTTGCAGCTTTGCCTAGACTATGTTTTTTTCTCTTCATTTTGGATCCGATCCAAAAGCTTATTTTACTTATTCTTCACACTATCAATGCATGTGACCCATTAGGTTCTCAATTATATTGGCCACTTATACCCCGTATCTAGATAGTTCGAGGATGAGATTTGGGCTATCTGAAGTAATGGTAAATGGATAATAAAAGAAATATGCAATTATATTTCATGATTTAGGTGAAATTTGATTTAATGAAAATTATCATGATATAAATGTATGTGCATATAATATGGTGAAATAAATAAATGTACGGAATATATGTCTTGTATTTGTTGCATGAGAAATTCCACATATTGATTGTTTAATTACTTCAGTTTTCTTACATGTTAAATTTAAATATGTCATAATTTATCCTTGATATGCATTTGTGTGACTGCATTGAGAGAACTTAAATGCTTGTATGTACCACTAAGTTAGATATAGTTTAGCATGACTTTTTCTCAAGCAGGAACTGAAACTTGTAGATTATAATATTAAGTTGACCAAGAAGAAGAAATTCAAGCCCATATCGGAGGAGACACATAAGACTTAGCTAGTGGGTCAGCACTTAAACTTGAGCAGATCATGAATGATATCTAACAACACATCATGACCTCTAATTGACCAAAGTCAGTGGTCTGACTACAAACCTTTCCTTAGACAATTATCTATGCAATTCGTCCCTTGACCTTTTTATACCTCACTCGGATCAAAGCATGGACTTAGTATCAACTCCTATTAGACTGATTATATCACACCTAATCCAGGTGATGTTAGATCTTATCCTTGAGACTCGTTACTCTTATTAGATATATCATTGAAGGTCATCTTCATGATATATCCATTGTGGCTAGAGACTCTCAAATAATTATCTTGATAAGAAGCCATGGTATATACTTTCTTTATTAAGAGTGGTGAATTCTTTATTGGCTACTCAATTACCTTCGAATACCTTAAATTATACCCAATCACCACCCTATGAATGACCTCTCTTGAGACAATAAGGAATGGAGTCCAAGTACAAAATTAGTACCAAGATAACTTTGAGCACCTCAAGTCTAAAGATACTTGCACCATTACATTGATAAGACTATCGCGGACATAGAATGATGGATCTATGTAATGGTCTCATAGCAGGTCATTCAATGTACTTGACTACTCTAGTAAGCATCCACATATTAACTATATACATCTCATAGCTACAGATTATGAGATATATTATTTAATCCAATCAATGAGTATAACATGTGTTAGTATGTCTGGATCAACAATATCTCATCTTGTTGATCCTATGACTCAGGATAGTTTAGAAACAAAGATAATTGTATATGATAGGAATTTTAATATCATAATAACATCTTGATTTCCTTCATACTATATTTATATCAGAGGCTTCATAATTCAAATTAAGTTCTAATCAATTCATAAATTTAATGAACATCAAATAAATGAAAAATGTCTTTTATTCATTCATAATGAAGTGTACAATAAGTGCTAAAGGTGATTGCATGTAAAGCACCTCTCTAACACCTGCTCTATTTGATCTCAATTTTTGACAACAAGAGAGACTTGTTTAATTAGATCTAATTAATAGCTGCAAACAGGGACGGGAAGGCTGCAAGCTTGAGGTTTGGATCTTTAAGGTACTCGCAAAAGCCAGCCTTGTGCTCCTGTAATTTACGGCAGCAAAGGTTAAACGGTGCCTCTACATTCACTATTGCCGGTAGGTAAACGTTCAAGTCAACAAAACTCCAAACCACTGCTTGTGCCGTTTCTGCTCCCGTGGATACCATCAAAAGCACTACCGCTAGTAAAGCACAGCAAGATATTTTATTCATTTTGGATAGTTAATGAAAACATTGATGAGAAAGAGATTGGAAGGGAATATAATATAGAAAGCTGATGGAAGATTTGATGAAAGCTGTGGATGGAGTTTTTTTTTTTTTTTTTTGGTTCAATAATGGTTGCATATAGCATCATATTATTTTCTTTGTGTAGAAATATTGACTGGTCAAGTGGGCAACTCTTAGGTACATTATATTCTCACAGGAGACTCAAACTATGAAGACTTTTACTCCATTGTTTTTTTTTTCCTTATCTTTTATTTGAAAAATATAGATCTCAGTCTCTAAATTATAAGTGTTTCTTTAGATGGTTATAATTAAATCCTAAAATTTTAGTTTTGTTTAGGGTTTAAAACCGAATTCCGAACAAAAAAAAACAAATTTGTAATATTAGTTTTTTTTTTTAAAGACTGGATATTGAACTTATAAGATTTCCTACCTTAATTTCTAACATTAGTTTTGTCTAAATTAAAGCTTTCAATTTTTTTTTTTTTTTCTGCAATCAATTAATGATTTACTTTCTATGAATAACAGTTTAATTTTGACAAAAGAAAAGTTAAAAAGTTTAGTCTAAATGTATAAGACTTAAGGAGTGCAATGAATAAAAATGCATAGATGGGAGGCTAAATGTGATTAAAATAAAAAAAAAATATGGCATCTTTTTAATTATTGTGCTTTTATTTTGTATAGGGAAATAAAATTTGAAATTAATTTCTATTTTCATTTTAATTTTGAACTAATAATAAAGGAAATTTTACAAAAATAAAAAAAACGACTAAATAATTACCAAAATACAGCCCCATAAAGTTTTTTTCAAAAATGGAAGATGCGCTAATGTCTTTTTCAACAATACCAAAAGCACTAAAATTATTATAGAAATACCGAAATTTAATATTTACTAAACGTTTATCCGAAATTTACCTAAAGTTTTCGACAAAATTAATGAAAATAAAAGTTATAAAAGCTTTATCAAAGATTTACTTAATATTTACTCATGTTATACTCAAGATTTACCCAATATTTACCAGAAAATTAATAAAAATTAAAGTTATAAAAGGTTTACTCTAGATTTACTAAGATTTATCCAAGAATTACTAAAATTTTACTACAAAATTGATGAAAATTAAAATTACAAAAGGTTTATCAAAGATTTACTTAAGGCGTACTTAATCTATACCTAAAATTTATCCAATCTTTACAAGAAAATCAATGAAAGTTGAAGTTACACAACGTTTACTCAAGATTTTCTAAGCTTTATCCAATAATTATCCAAGATTTACCCAATGTTTTACCATTAAATTGATGAAAATTGAAGTTACAAAAGGTTTATTAAAGATTTACTAAAAGTTTACTCAAGTTATAACAAATGTTTACAATAAAATTGATGAAAGTTGAAGTTACACAAGATTTACTTAAAGATTTACCAAGGTTTACTGGAGAATTATCCAAAGTTTATCCAAGATTTATCGAAAATTTACCCAATATTTACCAAAAAGTTTATAAAAGAAATACCCAAGGTTTACTATCAAAGTTTACCCAATATTTTCTCAAAATATACCAAATATCTAGCCAAAGATTTACCAAAGTAAAAAAACCTTTATTAAGTTAATTAAATACAAATTTACATATTTTCTTTGGTAATTAATTAATATTTATCCAAAATTTACTTTAGTAATTAAGTTAATTAAATATAAGTTTACATATTTTTTTGCTAATTAAGTTAATTAAATAATGATTAAAGATAAATAAATGCAAGCATAACAATAATTGGTGGCCATACAACTTAATTAAATTTTTAATCTATATTTAAAAATGAAAAAATGTGATAAATATATAGTAATTTCACATTTTTAGAAAAACAAAAAAAGTCGTTAGGCTATAAAAACACAGAGCGAGCTTTGGTAAATTTGAAAAAAAAAACTTTTGAAAACCTAAAAACTGCTTAAAATCCTCGATAATAAAATGTGAGACTATTTTAAAAAGGGAATTTTACAAAATTACCAAAAACATGATACATATTTACATTTTAATCACCATTGAAAGTTTTTTTCAATTTTACCGAAAATAACTTTCAAAAATTACAAACGGTACCTAAATCTGACTTCCTGCAGATTTGCACGATAAGAGCAAATGCCAAAAACATTAAACGAGGATTGAAATTGAGATGGTGAAATAAAAAGCTTACTTTTTTCTATAATGTGATTAAAATCAATAACAATTCCAATTCTAGGAGAGGAAATTTGGAAAAATGTGAGGCATGCAAAGAGTGGTTGCAACTAAATTTATAGTCACGGATTTTTGAAAAACCAAACTGTATATTTCTTGAATACTTTTGGTATATATTGGTTCAATTTTTACCAAAGAAGAAGAATAATAATAATAGAATTCAATTGAAATTCAAAGTGTCACAAATTCTCAAACTAATAGTTTTCAATTCAACGTTGAGCATTAGGTATAATTGTTTGCTGCAAAAAATAAAATTTGTGAAAGTGCGAGCGTGCCTGGAATTTGGGTATAACTCTTTGCCACTTTCTTTTCAACGGTCTCCAGTGCACTACGTTTTTATAGTTACTTTCACATTTTTCTCTACTTTTCTCTAACTGCTCCTATTCTCTAGGAATCTCATATTTTACTGTTTCTGCTAAGTAACTGATGTCAAGCCAAGCAACTGACTCCTTATGGATATGGACTTTGATTACTTATATAGATCTTGGGCTTTAATTTTTATCATGGGTTTGAGTGGGTCTATAGCAAAATTATGGTGCAAACAATAACTTTTAGAATACCTTAGGTATACCATAGGAATATCTTGGAAATTCTTTGGATATATCTCGAGAATACCTTGGATGTATATTAAAAATTTCATGGAAAGAATTCATTGAAAATACCTTGGAACTTCTTAAAGAATTCTCTAAGAATACTTTGGATACATTTTTGGAAATTTCATGAGAATACCTCGGAAATACCTTGGAATTATATTGAGTATACCTTGGAAGTCTTTGACTTATGAATACTTTGGGAATACCCTAATGACTTTTCACCAAAAAAAATAAAAGAATCCACAATCCAAACACGCCTAAACCAATTACATAAACAAACAAATGAATCAAACTAGCTTAAGTAAATAATTGAAGAAAAAGTGGGCCATGATTTTGGAAAATCTTTTTTGCCAATTCATTGAGCTATTAGTGTATATAGGAAGTGGAGGAAATCATGTTTACCAAGTTAAACTTTTGATCTGATGCTTTTCATCTTCAAGGATCGAAGAGAAGGAAAACTTTGGTGATGGTGCCAAGTTAATAGCAGCAGCATGACTAAGATAAGGAACTAGAAAGAATTGAAGGAAAACCTATTTGATTAAAGAAACGATTAGGAGAGATCGGAGGTGGAGAGAATGAACGATAAACTGTAGGAGTTTGATGAAAAGCTCATCTTTATCATCAATTTCAATATTAGTATGAATGAAATAAATTTTGATACCAAGAAAAATACAGAAAAATGGAGAAAAATAGAGGTAAATATATTTAAAAAAAAAAAAACATACAAATCTCTATAAACCATAAAATTTCCTCTTTAAAAACAAGCACCAGGATTATAAAGAGAACGAGGCCTATTGGGCTCACTCATAGCCCACAGCACATTCTAGAGAGTGCAAGAAAGTAAAAGTGGCCTTCGTCTTTCCCAATCCCATTACTTCACTTGACCCTCTCTCTTCACTCACTCCTCTTTCTGCATTTTCCTTCATCTCCTCCAAGCTGAATTCAATCCCAAATCCGAAGCAGAAAATGTCAATCGTTCCTATAAGCGACGGAAGAGGCGCTATCTCCAACCCTTCCTCTCTGGAGTTCTGGGATCCAGAAGGCTTCTTTCCTTTCGATCTTTGGGATCCATTTCCTGCAATTTTTTCCGCTAATTTTCCTGCATCTGGTAGAGGAATTTTCCCATCTCTCGAAACCCATGTCGATTGGAAGGAAAGTTCGAGAGGCCATGTATTTAGAGCTGTGTTTCCTGGACTCAGTGGGGAGGACGTGTTTGTTTACGTGGATGACGAAAACATGCTTGAAATAAGTACTGAGAGTGGAAAATTCATGAGCAAGTTCAAGTTGCCTGAGAATGCTAAAAGAGATGAAATTCAGGCATATATGGTCAATGGAGTGCTCACTGTCACTGTTCCCAAAGAAGGCGCAAGGACCCCTAATGTAAGGGCCATTGAGATTTCTGGTTCAGATTGAATGAGTTAATTCCCATATATATATAGTTGTGTGCTGTGGTTGTTGATCTTGTGCTTGCCACTCTAAGTTCTTGTGTATATGTAATGTAACGCCTTGTTATTGTAAGAATCGCTTGAGTTTTGATATGTATAAAACTGGAGCTTTTCGGTTCTATTTTTGCTTCTGTCCTCTCATTTTATTCTATATTTATGGCTATTTTTCCTTTTGTCAGTTGGGGAGAAGTGGGAAATCATATGTTGAAAAATTTTGGGCAATGCTTATCCTATGGCCAAATTGATCCATCCAGCGAGGTTTTTTTATTTTAAAGGCCAATAATTTATGAGCCTACCCGTGCAAGAATGGACTAATAATGTCGGCAAATTAGCTAATTCACTTACACGGTACGTGCTAAATTTCCATCAAATTGTTGGCCAAAACTGATGTATCAGTATCATATACTCCTAATAGTCACTAGAAAATTGTCTTGTATGAGTAGTCGAAGGAGTTGAAATGTGAGTTCAGGTAGAGAGAGTCTGCGGCAAGAAAGAATATTGTAATAGCGTTGTATATACGTCTTGATGGTCATGTTGCGCGCCTGCTGGTGACATCATAAGAGGATTGATAGAATAAGACCCAAATAAATAAAGATTTCGTTACTTGATCTTCATTACGAGCTTGAGGACAAATTATGTCTTTAACGGAGGAGTAATGTTACAGTTTGGTTTAGACAATATTTTATTTATGGCAGGATTCTTACATTTTCTAGTTTATTATTAGGTAAATTACAAAAAAAAAAATTTGAACTTTACACACTTTATTACATTTATATTCAATTTTTTTAAAAATTAAGTTTAATTATATATACGTTAGGTTTTATAACAAATTTTATCTTAACTAGACTGGATTTATTCCGAACCTACGTAATGATGACCTGGAAAATATAAAAAATAATAAAAAATGATATGGCATACACAATGAATCTGATATAAAAAAAATATCAAATACACAAAAACGGTGCTGTTTTGTACCGTTTAAAATCCAATTTGAAATTTTTTATGTTTGAAACGGTTGATTTTGGGTGCATTTTTACAGAAATCTTAAATTGTAGCTATCTAATGTTAAGAATAAGTTCGCAAATTCTTCAAATAAAAAATTTCAAATTGAATTTTGAACTGTACAAAACGACTCTCTTTTAATGCAGATGGTTATATGACAATTTTTTTCTATATTAGATCCATTATATATGCCACATCATTTTTTAATATTTTTTATGTATTTCAGTTTATCACCATGTCAGTTCAGAGTAAGGTCATGTTCACCTGAATCAAGATTTGTTACAAAATTCAAAGTATATATAATTAAATTCAAATTTTTAAAGAATTTAATATAATTGTGATAATCTACAAAATTCATGATTTTTTTTTTGTAATTTACCCTTTATTATTTTATTAGGATTCTGAGTTTCCTTGTTCTTATTTTGTATTAATTCTTGATTATAATGTAGGAAGTAATTCTTAGTTTCCCAGCAGAAAAGAGATTCCTAATTCAATCAGAATTGTAATCTCTATTTGAAGGGATAATTTTTAGTAATAATATTAAGTTGAATTTTTCTACAAATTTCATGACATAGGCAGCTCGTTCTCACGTGTTCGAAGGGCACAAACAGGTGTTTTTGGTGATTAATTGGTGCATCGTCCAGTGACTCAATTCTTGTTTTTTTCCTAGGATTCGTAAGAGATTCTGTTTTTGAAGTTTTTTACTATGCAAAAAAACTAGGAAAATCAATGAGAGTGTGTTTAAGATATATAGAACTCTAGGACTATATTTTAGCTTAATTCCTCGCCCTAGAAGGATAAGTAGTGAGATAAATCTCGAACAGCTATTGGAGAATAAAGTAGGAAAATAGAAGTCACACCACTATAAATTTGAGTGTTCACTACTTTTTTTTCCTGGTCTTATTGTTGAATATCTTTGTTAGTATTTGATTGTTTATTAATTAGAAATATTGAATATCTTTTGGGTTTTTTAAATATTTTTGTTTTAATTAATTAATTGAATATCTTTGATATTTGTTTTAACTTTTTATTGAAATATTTGTGTTTTAAGATATTTGAAGAGTCAAATTAATCTTAAATAGCAAAAAGATCTTCCTTCATGAATTTTAATTTGAAATGTGATTTTAATTTCAAACAAATATTTGTGAAACCTGAAAAAAAAAAAATCAGCCATTTTCAAACAAATATTCTGTTAAAAAAATTCAGTAAAAATGAAAGAAACAGTTTTGTAATAGCAACGAATAGCAGCTCAATTCACTCTTTTTGAGCACTTTGAAACCTACAAAGAATACAAGAAAGAAACATAATTGTTTGAAAATCCATTCTGCTCTTCAATCAACATGTTGACGAGATCAAAGGACCTAAAATGTTTGAAAATTGGTTGCTATCAGAGCAGGTAAGAATGAACTAGTAATATATTTTGTCCTATACAACTAATTATAATCTTTGTAATGCAGTAACTATCTATTTTCACACTTTAATTTCACCTATACAATAAATTTTCCAAAAATAAAATGAATGGAAAATTATTTCTTTTTCCTCTCGTGTTGATGTGGTTGCAACTCATTTCACACATCCAGAATAGTATCAAACATGTAGGGGAAGATAATTTCATTGCCCCATTTGTCTTTGTTAAACTCATTGATTATTGATTCTGTGGTGTTTCATCTTGGCCCTTCACTTTTCCCCTAAGCATGTCAGAAAAATTACCCCTCATGATACGCATAAACCTCATGTCTTCAGCTGGTGGAGGCACTGCAGGCTTAGAGGTTTCAGGCGATGGTGGAAGATGGTCTGCGACGTCCTTCTTCCCCAATAACCCTCCCTCTCCAAAGAAACTGGTGACCGATGACGCTATCCCAAGATGAGCACCCATCACCTTACTAATGACCTCAAAAGTTCCACCTGACCTTTCCTTCATCATTATTTCAAGAGCTTCTTTATGTGCAGGATCTAATGCATCTGGATCTTTTAACAGGTTTTGTATCGTGGGTAGGAGGAATTCCCGTACACTAGTTGCAGACAGATCTGCAGCAAGATGTATTATAGAAATCATAATGTGTCATTCGATTTTATACTAGCGTAAAACACAAACTGCACATGACATTTTTGGAGAAAAAGCTATATATAACTAACAAAGAACAAATGATGTCCATATTTCACTGAAATTCTCTCATTTCAGTAGTTAAAGGTAATAACTAATAAGATTTGCAATTATAATGAGATTGTGTGCAGCACAAATCCATGAGTGAATACGAACGGCCTCAAACCTGCAGCATCCAGAGCACGGATTGCTTCACAGAATGCATTAGCTCTCTCACGGCGATGCATGATGTCAGTTGAAGAAATTGGCAATGCTGAAAGCAGGAAAATCTTGGAAAGCAAGTATATGAAATGTTAAGTAAAACTAGTAGCACGTTCATATAATGGCTAAAAGAAACAGGACTATGTTGAGGATACAATCTCTAAGTCTATCTGTTGTGAGAGGTACTGCAACTAGTAATGCACGGACAACAGCAACAGTAGCTTCGTGGGATCCATCTTCAAGAAAAGCATCCATTGAACATGTATTTTATCAACAATCTAAAACATCATATATTTGCTGAATGAAACATGTGAACTGCTCCCTCAAGATTGTAAATACAGCTTAAAGGCAAAAACACTTATATACCATGTCATTTTTGAAATGTTGTGCCACAGCACCAAATGCATCTATGCTGGCATACTTCACACTGAGGTTTTGATCAGAGCCAAGAGTAACAAGGGCAGGCAAGACATGCGTAGAAGCAACTTTAGCATCGATGAAGGGCACCTGTTAAGCGAATGAATAAGAAATTTCAAACAAAATGCCAAGACTAGCATAAAATGATGATCAAAGAGACGAGTAACTCACTGAGACTTTCAACAGATAGGCTGCATTGATCTTCATATCTGCATTGGAGCTGACAACCATTTCCCACAATATATTGAATAACATAGCATGGTGCTGTTCAAAAGCACTGCAGAAGAAACCTACTCTTATTAATCACATTATATAACCCCCAGACAGCAACAAAAAAGCCAGTTAATCGACAATGAACCAAAGAAACCGGACAGCATCAATAGCCTCAACAATGTATTTTGTTGACTGATTCTCTTTTGTGGTGCCTTCAACTAGTAGTTTTCTCAAGTAAGCTGTTAATTGTTCCTGCTTGCTGGGGGCACCAAGAACACCTGCCAAAAGTAGTGGCAGAACACACATTGTAGCAAGCCTCTCAGCCACAGCAGTTTTAGGTCTCAATCCTGCAACAAAGCAAAGAGTATCGAAAAAACAATAATGTGATGTACATTCAAAAAAAAAAAAAAGGAATTCGTACCTTTGATTCTTGAATGAATGTCAGATGGGAAAAATGTAAGATCTGCACGATCCCCAACTGCAACCAGGAACACGGGTACCATTATGTGTACCAGATAAGAATCCCCAAAGAGTTCACTTACAGCTAACAAAAACTGCAAATCATCCTCAAGATCAGACACTGGAGCACCATGCTTTAATATACAAGTCTTGATAAACTAGCTCAAAGTAGATACCTTTGTAATTTTGGTTCTTAAATATTCTTCTTTTTGAGATAGCATGCAGGCCAGCTGTATCAAGTCAGGAAAGCAATCAACGTGCATCCACTCAAAACCCAACCATTCAACATGTCCCCTTGCAAGACATCTACATCTCTCAGAAGCAAAGAATATAGCGAGCTCCATGTTTTCAGCATCAGAAATGCTACCACTGGTAATCATTTCCACAGAAAACAAGAGCAATAAAAGAAACACAGGTATATAGCTTACTTTGAATATAATTCAAGTAACGAGGATGAGAACAAAGTAGCATTTGACTCTGGAAGTAAAGAAAAAGGACAAGTCTCAACTGCTTTCTGGTGCACAAAGGGAAGCAACTCCACCAGCATTCTCAATAAAACATTAATATTCCAGCGCTCCCGTTGCCCTAAGACATGTAAATGTGACTCCACAGAGCCTTCAACCCCCGAAAGAGGTGGACAACGCTGAAAATGGTAGATAAGCAAAATTAAATAAGCACATCAGAAAGCAAGCATGGGAAGAGTACAAGCAATAAATCAATTACAGAAAAACAAGCATACCTGAGCAGATCCCATGATATGAGAAAGTGAAACTCTTAAGATGTGCCCCAATTTGTTTCCCCATTTTATGACTGCAGGAAGTAGCTCTTTAAGTGCAGTTTCCACCACCACACCAGAGGGATCACAGACCAATTGGAACATCAACTCTTCAACCTATCACAAACAAATTTAGGTTAGACATTGGGGACCAGGAAAATTCAATTTTTGTCTGAGCATTCAAGAACTTAGTTTTCCTTCTATCTTTTCCATTTTCATCCAAGCCATCTTATTAGGGCAGGGGAAAAAGGCTCCATCCCTAGACCATGTGCCATTAACCTGTTCTAGAGCTTACATTGTAGCCAATTCTGTCAAATCAGAATTCATCTCCATGATTGCCTCAAAATATATTTAGCGAGGCTGACCTTGAAATATTTGTCCACATTTGGGAAGAATGGAAGCTGCAAAGCCAGATTACGGGCTGCAGCCTCTCGAACAACAGTTGCAGAATCTTCTAGCAGTTGTTGCACAATGGACAAAATCAGAGAATCCCGGATCTCAGGCTGGATAAACTCTGCTAGCTCTCCACAAGATTGAGCAACAAGTAACCTACGCTCCTCATAAGTGTGATTTATCTTCAATACCATATCAGAAAAATGAAACCCAAACTTTAGAGGGGAAGAAGAAAAAAAAAGGAATATAAAGACCAAAGGGAAGATACCCTGAAAAATTATGACTGAAACTCACTTGTTCCCAACACTGGAGAAGCAAATCTGTTTCTGTTCTCATCTCTCCTACATTCTTAGCTAGACTGACACATGCCTAAAATAAAGCAAGAAGACACACCATTATATTTAAATTTTGAATATATCATATGATACAATTAGTATTTCAAAGGAATCCATTATATGCTCAAAATATATGGTCCTACATCCATTATGATACGTCTCTGCTGCTCATCTGGACGTTTGATCAAATTAAACAAGGAGTGAGTCAAGGAATCCTGCGTGGTGCCATCTGGATGACGTTCAATTGCACACATCATTAGGGGAAGAAGCTCCTGTGCGAAACCAAAAGAATACAGTATGAGAAAGCCTTTCAGATAAGATATGGAGATAGGCTAAGAAAAAATGATAGTCAAAAGCAAACCTAAAGGTGGTTGATCAAAACATAAGGAACAATTTTGGGCAAGGCATCTGCAAGAATCTAAATTGTTTCTAAACCCTGCAAACAAGATTACACTTCCAAGATGTCATACAATGAAATTCAAGCTACAGGAAAGGAAAAATTCCTCAATTTCCGCCCATCCTTCCGGTTTTATTTATGAAATTGTGTTATTAAAGCATAACCAATATATAATATCACAGCGATACAAGGTTCAAAAGAATTGAGAGATGAATATGCCTTAAGGAGAAGAATGCAACGTTTTTTTTTTTTTTCCAAACTGAAGGAAAACAATGAAAGTTCTAGAGAGAGAATAAGAATTTGCCATATTATCAGAAACAGCTTTAACATTTAAATCTGATTGGACATGTAGTCCACTATCTGCTGATGGTGGTTCACCATTTTGTTTGGAGTATCCTTCATTTTCTTCAATGTTAATATCTCCAGTAGAATGATTTCTCAACAAATCTGACGAAACTTCCTTGTCAGTTAATACTGATTGAACAACTTCACTGCCTAACACTGCCACAGCATTACCTGGATGAGACATTATAGTTTCATCTTTATCTATCTCAACAACTTTTTCCTCAGTCTGCAGAGACTCTTCCTCATGATTGACTGAATCTATAGCTTCTGTGACTTTTGCCTTCAGCTTTTCTAGTTCCATCTGCAATAATCTTATTTCTTCCTTGTGCTTTTCTGGGGACTGGGATTGAATTGAAGCACCATCACTAGCTATCATGCTTCTTTCAGAACGATATCCTTCAATGTGCATTTTCAATGAAGTGATTTCAGCTCTGCAATCATTGAGTTCTTTTCTTTGGAGCTCCCAAGACTGCTTCAAATCTTGTATCAAACAATTTGGAAAAAGAACTGGACGGTTAAATAAATATACATGTATAGCGTCACCATTTTTCTTACATGACAATAAATGCAACAGGTGAATGGTGCATTGTGAAGAATGAGAATCACCTGGTGCTCCCTCTCCTTAAGATCTTTTTGAAGACCTTCTAAGGATTTAATTAATCCACTTATTTGATTCTCAGCCAAATCTTTGTTTTTCAACAATTTTTCTTTTTCAATATTCAGTTTCTCATTTGCATTTTTTAATGATTCATTTTCTCAGAGCATAGCAATTTTTTCCAGCAACCCAACTTTTGCCAATTAATGCACATTTCATCTTAGAAATCCACCCTCAATTCCACATTAAATGTTAATGCAAAATTGTCAATCTGATTGGCCAAAATCTAAATATCATACTATTCATGCTTTATGTGCACTTAAATGCAAATTTTACCGCAAAACAATAATTTAAACAGCAAATAAGCTTTTACATGAGCAACAAACAAAATAAGCTTGGCAATATCTAACATTGAGCAAAAATAGGCGAAAAAAAATATAGGATGAGATGTAGGAGCCGTAACAGGTTTTGGAGCTTGTTTTCACATATAACAAAATAGATATGAGAACATTCAATTAAAATTAGTGTTTTGGCACATATATAACAAAATTCTAAAAATAGAATAAAGACTGTTTTTCTAAAAAGAAAAAAAACATGTAAAAGTACCATAAAAAATTCTTAAATGCTAAATTGACAAATATACAAACAATTTATTATTATTTTTTTAAAGAAAGCTTCCTAAAAGTAAAAATTCATATTACTTTGAAAACTGGAGCAGCTAAATTAATCAAAAACAATTTATTTATTTTCCTTTTCCTAATTGCCCATAACACCTGTTAGACCTCACCTCAATGGAACTTTACAACTTAAGGAAATAACCACAGTACCAAACAGAAACTTTCTCTTAGGTGCCTAACAGAAATGTGAAATATTAAGTTAACAGATGCAATCCAACTTCCAAAAAGAGAAAAAGATCATAGGGGCAAAGCTCAAAACATTAGCTTCATGTTGATTTCAACTAAAAAATAAGGAAAAGAAAGGAGAACAAAAAGGAAAAGGATGACCAATATGCTTTATTAACTAAAATACAATTGAATCTACTGATTATGAGTAATCCTATTTATACTTCACTTATGAAGAGAGCTTGAGAGCACAGAAAGTCACAGTAGCTTAAGTACAATGAATAAAAGCATGTCAGAACAAGAGATGAAGCTCTCTTCTAATCAACTATAGTGGAGGATTGTGGAGTTCATTAACCTCTCAAACAGAAATATTTAAATATATAGAAATCTTTCAACCAATTTACATCCAGTTGCCCACCCAACATGTTTCATGAAATATCTCAGCAGCCTCTGCAGTGGAGGAAAGGTATTGATAGTAATAATGCCGCAAGGCATCTGGAACACATGCGGCCCTGTTCTGCCAAACATCTAAATTCTGATCTGTAACCTAAGGTGTAAGAATTAATAAGCAATTAGAAAAACAGAAATTGTTTTACAGATTCAATAAAAGCATATAAGCATAAATTCATGCACAAATAAAACAGACATCCAGCTGATTGAAGATTTATACCTCTTGTGAATTGCAAATTGATGCATACAAAACAATGAAGAAATCATTGTAAATGAGAATCATTTACCTGGTTAAAAATGAATTTTCAACAGCACAATATCTCTTGTAAAAGGTACATGAAAAAACTTGTTCTTAAACAGATCTGAAAATTTTCCTACATCAAACTAAATGTATAAGATTCATGTCAATGATTAAACATAAAATAATAATAAGCAGATTTTTAGCCCTTTTGTGCTACCTTCATTCCCAGCCTAGATAAATTTAAGATCATATTACCAAGAAGCACTCAAATACTTGGCACAAGAATTTTCAAGTCTCAATATTTGATAAATGATAATTGATAAGTAGGTACGCATTTATATCAGCTTCTGTTCGCTTGGCTCAACAGAATAGCACTCCAATGCTTTCTGTCTCCTTCTGAATGAGAAAGATACAACAAAGAGCAGAAAACACTGTCGGCAAAAGCACGTGTATATCTTTACAAGATAGAACCTCCTGAATCTAGTGTCAGGTCAAATGATGACCTGATACATATAGTAAAAAGGAGCATAACAATAAAAAAGCCAGAAAAATAGATACGGATTAAAAGTGTAGTTTACCTCTTCATAGAATGTCATAGCGGTAAGCCAATATCCTGCTATTAGTAAATATTCCTTTACAGCACAATTAACATCCCTACGCTCATTATCCTTCAAAGGACCCATATCAGAGAAAGGAACATCCTTCCTTTGCCGTAAAATTTCTGGTCCATACCCAAGATAATATGTATCAATGAGAAAAGAATTGTCTTATCTAATTAAGGAAGTAACTCCTTATAGTAAGTTCCAAGAAGTGTTGCGAACTTGCTATTTACATTGAAAATAGTGATTGTGGACAAGAAGTTGCTTTTGCACTGAAGATAGTGACTGTATGACAAAATAATCATAGATAATACATTTGAAACAAAAGGGAGAAGAGATTGAAACAATGAAAACATAGTTACAGCCAAAACAGAGATGGCCCCTGCCCAAAACGAAATAAACTCAGCTAATTCAAAAAATACAGAAATTTGATCATTCCACATGCAGATGGGCCTCCTTTGAGAGTTCAAAATTATAATAATGGTGATGATCATAATAACACAATAATAATAGTAAAACCAAACGAACACACCCCTCACTGCATTAACTAAGTCAGAGTCTAACACGTACACCCATTCTAGCAGTCATTCTCCAATAATGACATGAATGCCTCCACATAACTATGGACAGAAATGTGGGTGTGGTGCCAATGATTAAATTACCTAATGAATTCAAAGAGTTCACCTATTTAATTTTTGCAGCCAATCTTCACTCTATATATATATATATATATATATATATTGTCTTTCTGGACATAGATATCTTCACCTTATCTTAAGAAATTGTACATCAAAAAGCATCATATGAAAAAAAATTAGTATTCACTATGACAGTCTAGGAAAAATCGAATTTACCATTTAATTCAACATGTGGTAAACCTGACTGCTTCTGTAATTCAATCTTTAATTTTGAAATATCCTCTTGAGCCAAACAAAGCTTATATTCACAGAGTGCTAATTTTTCTTCTAGTGCTTCTTTTTCTTCTAGCAAACTTTGAGGGTCTGCAACTGTTTTTCAAGAACAAAAGGGGCAGAAAAGA
The DNA here is from genome assembly GCA_949630135.1 of Balakata baccata. Classification (NCBI taxonomy): domain Eukaryota; kingdom Viridiplantae; phylum Streptophyta; class Magnoliopsida; order Malpighiales; family Euphorbiaceae; genus Balakata; species Balakata baccata. The sequence continues at coordinate 49,450 of CATIWF010197491.1, forward strand.
GCATCGCTTACATTCTGTATTCAAGATACAGCATAAAAATGCAGTTACGGACCAAGTAGTAACTGAGGCCTATCTATATGCATGTACCAATCCACTTATATATGCAACTAAACAAATGCCTCAGTGAATAAGCTTCCATTATCAACTTCTATTTAACAATGCAACAAGCCAAAAATAGAACATGAATAAGAAGAAAAAGTAGATAAATGGATGAATAACTAAAACTTATGACTATAGTGAAAACAATCAAGAGTAGTGAAAAAATTGTGAACAGAGTGTACATCCGACATATTGTAGCTATAAATATATAGCTGACCAAGTGAACGTACAGCATAAGGAGCTATGAATGTATAGCTGACCAAGTGCATATCTACAGCATAAAGCTCTAGTTAGTCATGTGGAATGATTAATGAGAAAATAATAATGTTGGATAACGCTTAATTATTTCAAAAAGCATAAACATTAATGGATTATCTTTTTTTTTTATCTAGAGTAGCACAGCCTTAGTCCATTCTCCTGCTGTGCACTCTTGTGAACCTATCTCATTAGCAGGGGGCAAAGCTAAATGGCCCCCCCTAAATTTATTGAAATTATTACCCTTCTAATTTAAAACTTCTTTTTCCTAAAATAAGCTTCTAGCACCAACCCCGCCCCCCAAAAGAATGCAAAATTACAAATTTACCTACAAAATTTAAGAATTTTTTAATTCTAAAATAGGCCTTTTTCCCCCTGAAAATCTTTTTTATATTTTTTTATCTTTTCCCTGGGATTTTTATTACATGTCCTACTTTCAATTTTAACCCTTAATTTTTTACATATTTTGTTACATTCCTATAATTCTATCAACAGTTCATTTATATCCAGCATAAAATTTAACTTGGCACCTCCCATACATAGAATTGTAGCTCTGCCCTGCTCGTTAGATTTATGTTAACCTGTTTCGAATTCCAAAGATAACATGTAGTTCAAATTCAATAGAGCGAAGCATATCTAAACTCCCCAGGGAATACTTTCTTAGGGTATGAAGAGATAAGAAGATATCCTGAAGATAGGACAGGAATAGAACTAATGTACTCCTGTTTGTATATTATGTGGTCCCAGCATTCCTTGTTTGCAATTATTAGCCTTATGCCTGTGCTATCCAGTCATGCCAACTTTTCCAGAAAATCTATCACTCAACAGAATTTTAATAAACCATTTGCCACATTATCAAATACTTCATTCAATTCCTGTGATGCCATCCCAATGTCAACGTATCAATCCTATGTTTCCTAGATAACCACGTTTTGTTTCAATTTAGTGAATACTATTACTAACTGAATCATCTTAAGCTCCAAACCAATTGAAAAGACCATTCTGCTTCTAAAAATAAAATTTATATCATCAGCCACAATTAAAGAAACTCTCAACCTCTTAGCTAGCAAATAAATGATAAATCAAATAAAAAAGAAGACAATATGCATTTCCAATCCAATTCAACTTTGCGGTGCAGAGCATTTGTTTGCAACTCAATTACTCGAAAAAGATTAATTTAAAAAGAGAAACTCCAGAAACCAGACCACGTAGCAATACCAAATCCATACAGAGCACATACATGTACAAGTGTAACATAACATAAAAACATAGAGAGAGAGAGAGAGAGAGAAACCTCCAAGTGAGTTGAAGCGATAGATCTGATCGGGAGGGAAGGGAGAAGGATCGGAGAAGAACTCCTTGAGGCGAATGGCGTGGTGGTCTCTGCCATCACCAAGGAGCTCATGAAGCAATTCGAATACCGTCAACAGGTAGTTCTCTTCAAGCAAGAAGTTCACAACACAATTGCACAGTGATGATCTCTCCACATCAATTTCCTTTTTCCCTCTTTCAGATTTCAGCTTTAGTTTCTGATCTCGATCTTTAGTAATTTCATTGTATTTAGTGGATTCGGATCTGGTAGCGCATTTCATGAGCAATTTAAGCTTATGATCCTTTTATACGGAAGAATAGCAAGGTGCTTCGCGGTAGTATCGCCTTTAGGGGAAAATTTGGGTCAAACAGCAGCGCACGATTTTCATGATTCTAAGATTTGGTTGATCGAACGGATTGAGAGTGCTGGGCCTATTTGATTTATTATGGGTGGACATACAGGAGTTTGTTGCCATTAACAGAAAGAAAATCAGAAAAGTCAATGGTAACACTTCCAAATTGAACTCTTAACATACACTTCCAATATTAAGAAAAAAAACTTATATCTTTTCATCCATAAAATATTATTCTCTTTTATCCGAAAAAAAAAAATAGTTAGTTTAGTTAAATTAATTATTTTTATTTATTATTTTATAAAAATATCTTTCATTTATTATTATTTTGAAAATAATTATTTGATCTTTTTAATACAAGACTTAAATTAATAATTATATAAATATCAATCAGTTTCAAGAATTATTTAAAGCAAAAATTAGAAAAAAAATAAATACAAATTTAGGTATATTTAACAAGGGTATATTAGTAATTGAACAAAATAACTACACTTAAAAAAGGTAAATGATATATAATTTTGGATGGTTAAAAATAGAAAGTGTATATATCTTTTCCGGATTGTGAGAATATTAATTTATAATAAAAGCTAATACTTTATAAAAAAATGCATATCTTTTTTGCATTAAAAATGTATAGTGAAAAGTGTGAAGAAATGTTGATAGTACTTTTCAAAGTATTTTATAAGATTTAAAAATTATACAATTTGTTTTTTTAATTTTATAATATTTTTCTAATAAAAAATCTAATAAAAAGATATATTAATAGAATACAATAAAATATATGGGACAAATCGAATAATTTTAAAACTTTAAAAAGATACAAATATAATAAGTCAAACTTTATAGTATAAATAGTAATTTTTTCTTATTTTTATCCATCTAGATTATCAAATTTATTTAAGTCAACATAAATTCAAACAACAACATAAAAATTATAAAACATCCAGCATCTTCATTTCTTTTATTGAAAACATACAAGCATATGCTAATTTTTGAATAATAATTATTATATATTGCTGTAGGAATTAAGATAAATGGAATTTAAGATGCAATACAAGTACACAAAAAAATATATATTAACCACTCTATAATCTATACTTAACTAACTAATAAAAATATAATATTAATCAATTCATACATAATTAGAAAAAATATATATCCACTAAAAAACCATTAAACTATTATAACCAGGAAATTTTTCAAACACTAATATAATCATTGAAGAAATAAAATAAACAAATAAATAAATTACTAGAAAGTATATATATATATATATATATATATATATATATATATTGAAATATATAAATACAATTCTGGTCTAATTTCCACTAAATAATATTTTGGGTTTTTCACAATTCAATCGAGTTAAAAGTTAAAAATTTATTCCGTTTAAAACAAGTACAAGCGGAACTTCGTAGATTCCAATCCAGTTGGTCTTCCCTCCTATAAATTTATTTAAATCCTTCATTTATAAATTTTGAAGATGCAAAGTTTTCATAAATTAAAAATATATTTATTTGATTTCTTAATTAAATTTTATTAGATGACCTGTTGCAAATGGGTTGAGTTGATTAAGAATTTCAGTCGTAAATTGCAATTTTGTTTTAACTATAAGTTTCACAATTACATTACAATTACCTGCCACAATATAGCAAATATCTTACAATTGGCCTATTTTTTATTTTTTTTATTCTTTAATTTTCCTAAATTCTTATTGACGAAACATTTCCTTAGAAGTTCACGAAGACAAGGGTCATAATATTTTGGAAAAAGATAATAGTACAATTTTATTTGAATTTTTCTGGAGAAAGAGAATACCCAGAAGGAGGCAGCGATTCATCCAATATCAGCCAGTCATCTGTATTCCCTCGGCCGTTTTATATCTTCATATTCCATTTTCTTGGGCATAGCTTACCCATCTCATAAATGTCTTTCTCATTCTCCACCCCCATAAAAATGTACTAATCCAAAAATTCTGTCATTTTTCTTTCTTCAGGTATGCGTTTCTTTCTCTTTTTAATGGTTCCCGTACTGAAAGTTTTCATTTTTGCTGCAATTTGAGTTCGATTTTAGTATAATTTGAGTTGGAAAACATATTTTCCTTTGTTCTTTTTTGAAATTTCTTTTTGTTATTAACTTGTTGGAACAGGCGAGTGATGGACAGAAGAGCGTTTGATGATAGGAGAAGAATTGAGACTGTTAAAGCGGCCATTAATATGTATGGGGAAAGAATTCTCAAAGGTAGCTCTTCAGTGGAAAAAACCCAGATGGATTTACCTGAGGTATAATTTCTTGTATGATTTGAATTCATTCAGTATGGTTTTCAGTTTGGAATGTCTCGGAAAATTCTTGATTTTTGAATTCATTTTAGAAGTCTTCTTCAAGAACAAAAGAGCTGCACATGGCAAAGAGGGATATGGTTAGATATAGAGAGAGTAGAAAGGCTGCAGAATCAGTGAAGTCTCAAGCAGAATCTGAGCTCTCAAGTGCCAAAAAGACAGTGAAAGATCTTGCTTCCCAAATTGATGAATCGAATTCCAGGGCCGAAGCAAGGATGAGAGATGTGGAAAAGCTGAAGAAATCAACCAAGCGAGAGGATAAGGCTTTGGATTATAGGAGTGATCAATATGCAGAAATGATGAGACAATTAGAATTTGTAAAGCAAGAACTAAGTAGAATTAAGCTTGATATGACTTCTGTTTCGGATGAGAAAGCACAGGCTGAGAGGGAAATTGAAGCCTCAAATGGCAGCTTATTATCCAGTTTGAGTTCTGTGGAAGCACTCAGGAAGGAGATTGAGGATGTAAATGAGGAGCAAGTGCTCGTTGAATTGGCGCGAATTGAGGCATTGAGAGAATATGGGGAAATTCAGGCTCAAAGGGAGTTGGAATCCAGTGAATTCTCATTAAAAAGGGAGAAGGCCGGGGAGAAAATGAAGGATGTAAACGAGGAGATTGATCGTTCGAAAGAGCTCGAGTCGAAGTTAGCTATTACATTATCTGATGTGGATGTATTACAGAATGAACTAAGGCTTGTTAAGGAAATAGAGAAGAAGGTACTGAGAAATGATAGCCTAAAGCATTCGGGAGGGAGTTTTCGAAAGTATGATGAAATGGAGGATTTGCCTAGTTTGAGTTCAATCGCAGAGGAGTTGGAGGCAGCCAAGCAAGAGTTGGCATCAATTAGAGAAGATGGTTTTCAGTTCATGGCCTCAATGGATGTAATCAGAAATGAGCTCAGGCATGTTATGGATGAAACAGCTCGGTTGAAGATAACTGAAAACAAGGCAGATTTAACTGTTCAAAATCTCAATTCGAAGCTTCTTCGAGCGAAAACTAAACTGGAAGCTGCTACTGCTGTTGAAGAGAAAGCCAAATCAATTCTAAACAATCTGTCACTCACCCTTGAACAGTTAAAGATAGAAGCAGAAGTGGCAAGAAAAGAGAAGGAGCTCATTACTGCAGAAACTGCTAACATCAAGGAAGAAATCCAGAAAACCGAGGCTGAAATAGACTTAACTGAAGAGAAATTACGGGCTGCAATGCAGGAACTGGAGACTGTCAAAGCATCAGAAGCTTTAGCTCTTCAGAATCTGCAAAATCTCATTGAGAACGAGATGAGAACACGAGCTTCTGCTTCTCAACAAAGTTCCACAATCACCATCTCAAAGTTTGAGTACGACTACTTAACTGGACGAGCAGTTGGGGCTGAAGAAATTGCAGATAAAAAGGTAGCAGCAGCTCGAGCATGGGTGGAAGCATTGAAGGCAAGTGAGAAGGAGATGCTGATGAAAATCGAAATAGCTCACAAAGAAATTCGAGAGACTCGAATGCAGGAAGAGCAGCATGTATATAGAACTGAGAGGTCACTTTCTGCAAAGAGAGGAGTAGAGGGTGAAATAAGAACTTGGAGACAAAAGCAAGAGAGAAACAGAGAAGCTGAAAATTTTGGAAGACCATCGAGAAGAAAATCCATGAAGAGCAATAGCAATTCAACACCAAGAAAGTCTATGAAAGTTAATGGAAATTGGACTCCTTCAAGACGAGGAAAGGCTCGAAATTCTGGCTCTCCAGCACTGAAAACAACTCCTGGAGGATCAACTCCTTTCATTATCCGGAAGAAGAAAAAGGTTATGCCTGATTTTGCCAAGTTTTTTAGTGGCAAGAGAATTGCCAAGAAACCATAGGATTCTTCAATGGCCTTGTATTTCTCCCTTTTATAAAAAAAAAAAAATTGGCTGCTTTTCAAGTTTCATACAGTTTTTACTTCCAGCTTCTTTTATCTTCGACAACATGTTTGGTTAATAGAATAAGTATTATTAGAATAAATATTTTTAAATAATTATTATTTTATGTTTTGGTTTATAGGAGCATTTTTATCGACTTCTAAAACCAATTACAAATGGTGACGTGACAATTTCATAAAAAGAAGAGAATTTATAAATTTAAAATAGATGAAAACCAATTGCAAGTGGTAATGTGACAATTGCATGAAAGAAAGAGAATTTACAAACTTGAAACTGATGAAAAAGGATAGATAGAATTTTATTTTAATAAAAAATTTAAATTGATCTTACTTTTATTATTTTATAATATTTTTAATTGTAAAAAATAAATATAATATATTAAAATATTAATTATATCTCACAAATTGAAATTGATGTAATTGAAGGATAAAATAGATTTAAAAGTATAACTAAAATTTTGCTAATATGGCAGTGTGACCATATTTTATAATTGTAAAACAATTGTAGGAACAATAATACTCCAAGTCTATATTAACTATTTTTAAATAAATTTATAATTTAATATGGTACAAATTAATAAGTATAGTAGTGATAGATTATTGAATACTAGCAAATAAGTAATATTGGCAGTGATAGGTAGTGGTGGATGAGTGGAAGCAAGGATAATTATGGGTGATTAGTGGTAGTGGATAGTAAGGGCATATACGGATTCTGAATCTTTTTAAATTGGATTGAAAAGCTGAGTAAAAAGATATAGAACTAAACTGTATCATTAACTTGTTTACTAAAACCGACTGAACTACATTGTTGACTTTAATTTTGATAGATTCGGATCTTTTTGTGATATTTATATAGAGAATTGTATTTAATTGTACTGAATTGTTTTAGAGTTGAATTGTATCCAAATAATTGATATCTAAATGTTTAAAATTTAGTATAAATAATAACTAATAATAATTAAACAAACTATATATAAAATTAATTATAACTTTTATAGTTTTATTATACAAATATAATATAGCTTAAATTTATAATTATATATAATTTAATTCAATAAAATTCAATGATGATAAAATTTATTAATTATTTAATAAAATTAATATGACAATAACTTTAAATAATTGAAAATTTTATATGCTAACAATTTTATAAATACATGAATCTATAATTTTTATAAAAGTTTAAACTAAATTTACCATCAAATCAATAAATTTTCTTTGTTATTAATATAGAAATACAAAACTATTTATAATATATTGCTAGATTTCATTTTTTACAATAATTTCTTATCACTAATTGTATTATATTAAATTTATTTAATAATTTAAATTATATTAATAAATAAAATATATATTTAATGGATAAAATTACATGCTTAAATTTATATACTTATGAATTTATATACCAAATAATTTAAATTTCAAATATTACTATATTATTAGCTTACAGAATATATTTACATTATTTTTTACCAATATAATTAAATTACATTAAACTTTATACTAATCTAAATTTTATTAATAATTAATACATGTTGTGACACATTTATCATATAAATTTTAGCAATGACTAATATCTTTTATCTTAATTATATTATTTTCCTATGAAGACAATTATATTATATTAAACTTATATACTAATCTAAATTTTATTAATAAATAATATATGAGTCCATGATACATTTATTATATAAATTTTAGCAACCACCGATATCATTTCCCTTAATTATATTAATTCTCTGGTATGTTATATTTTTTCTTACTAAGATAATTATTTTACATTAAATTTATATATTGATTTAAATTTTCTTAAAAAATAATTTATATGAATTCATGACACATTCATCATATAAATTTCAGCAACCACTAATATCATTTTCTTTCATTATATAAATCTTCAAATATATAAATTTACGTTAATCATATATTCAACTATTGATATCATTTTCCTTATTATCTTAATTATATTAGTTATATATTTTGTAATCATTCAAATTTAATTATATCCCTTTTAATCCTCTAGATGGTAATATACCTTTTTTATTATCATCTACTCTAGTACATTTCTTATAAAAAATTAAAATTTCTAAATATAAAATTTTAAAAAATATTTTATTTTTAATCAATAAAATGGTAGAAAAGTTTAGTTAGAATGATCATCAATGATGAATTGTTATTTATGTTTGTTGAATATAAACATTTTAAGAATTTTATTACAGTGTATGAAACTATAAAATTTTGCATCAAGTTTTGCTTTTGTAGTCAGATTTTTATGTTTATATCTATTGTATTATTCAAGTACCGAACTATTTGTATTGTATTGTACTATATTATTTAGCACTGAAAGAATCGAAAAATTATACCTAACTATTCCAAATTTTTGAAACAATACAATACAGAAATTTATTTTTGGCAATACAATACAATATTTATATTTAAAAATATCTGATATTTCAATACAGTTCCAGAAATTTTGTAATTCTTAGATTGGACCAGACCGTGTACACTCCTAGTAAATAATGGATGGTAGTAATAATAGTGGTGGATAAATGGTAGTAATAATAGTGGTGGATGGATGATAGTACCTAAAGTAAGAGATAGATTGAGGTAGAAGGTGGTATTCTTTGAGTTTTGAATATTCATTTTTATTTTACTATGATTAAAGAATAATAATTCTATACTATATATAGTTATTCTTTTGATTAAATTTTAACCAAAATATAGAATAGTTATTCAACATGGTTATTCTATTCATTATCTATTTCAGAAGTGTTTGGTATCAGAAACTTCTTAGCTATGGAGTCAGCTTAATAAAATCATTAGTAAACTTATCAGATACTTCTTAGCTGTGGAGTCAGCTTAATAAAATCATTAGTAAACTTATAAGTTAATTATAATTAGGAAAAATGGATATTTTTGATTCATGAACTTTATAAATTTGTATAATTAAGTTTTTTTAACTAATTTTTTTTAAAATGATTCATGAAAATTAGTTATAAATTGATAATTAAGAAAATCAATTGAATAAATTTGATAGTTCATGAACTAAATTAATTTAAAAATATAATTGTTTAGAGAATAAATTAAATAAATTTTTAACCGATAAATTTAATTGTACAAATTTATAAAATTCGACCACCATAATATTCTTTTTTTTTTTTCTTCCTATAATTATCGCTTATAAAATATGATGATTAACATGATCTTATTGGTTTAGTTTCTAAGTCAGTGGTAAGTGATGGTGAGAATTTTACAGAGTTAGTTTAGTTTAGGGTTTCAAATGTAAGAGAGATAAACTAATTTGGGAAAGTGATGTGGTAGGTAATGGTATATTTATATGATTACGTGTAAAATTTAAATATAATTTTTCAAAATGATGTGAAAATGTCATATCCTGAACTAACTTAATAGAGATTGAGTTAGGAGGTTTTGTGAAATAAAATATTAAGTAATTTTATATTATAAATTAAAGTTATACCAAATTATTATACGATATAAAATTGGAGTACCATCAACTTAATTTACCCGGTTTTTTGAGAACATATATATTAGTTTTTTTATATATTCTGCTTTTAAGTTTTTACTTCTATGGAAATGCAGCCACTAATCATTCAAGTTGATTAAAATTATATAGTTTGATTGAAGACGCCATCATATACTCAACATTCTTTTCGACTGCCGCGCGTGATTAAAATTAGTATAGTTTGATTGAAAACGCCAAGAGCATGTAAGCAATCCAAATTCAATTCTATATTTTCTTCTCACATATAGGGTAAAATGAATTTTTTTTTAACTAAAATTTTGACATTTGTATTAAAATTTTATTTTATATCAATTTAATACTAAATTTTTACAATTTTGTTTTAAAACAGTATTTATGGTAAAATTCATCTGATGTGAATACTGGAAATATACGTATTAAACCACGTTACATATCATTTCAAATAAAAAAAATATCACATATTTTGGTCTTTAGATATATGTGATGTGATATGATATGTGCTATTTTTATCTGAAATGACATATAATGTGGTATGATATATATATTTCTAATGTCTATATTAGACGAATTCTACCATAAATATTATTTTGAAACAAAATTGAACAGATATGGTACTAAATTAATATAAAACAAAATTTTAATACTATTTTGATAAAAGTACCCATGATAAAAAAAAAATTCATTTTACCCCAACATAATACTTCATAAAAAAAAAGAAGTGTAATTTAAAGAAATTTCAAGATGAGAATGGGACATATTCGGTTAACAATGAGCAACAATTTTTCATATTAACAATTAATTTGGAAGATTTTATTTTATTGCTTTTCAATAGTATTTTAACGAATCGGTATTTTGGATTAATTTTAATTCAGATAAAATGAATGATGAACAGAAGAAGAAGATAAAGGAGAATGCCTTAAAGATTTGCTTTGTAAAGAGAAAGAAGATCTAAGGGATAGCAATAATCAAAACTTTTCTTCTTTAATTAATAAAAGTCTCATACATCAATAATCAATTACAATCCTTCTATTGTTTGCATCTGACTTAAACCCATGAGACTTCAAAGATTCCAAGCTACGACCATATCCAATCCCACGCCCATACCCAAATCCTAATCCTACGCCGCAGCCCATGCCTATCCCAAAAACTAGCCTAATATTGTTCCAAGGCCAGCCGCCGTACCCTATTCCGCCGACCAAACCAAAGCCCAAACCAACACCGCAGCCAATTCCGGCACCACATCCAGGACCTAACAATGCTTGCTCCACTTTCCGGTAGTTTTCTTGGAGGAATTCGGTTACCGGGAATTGCTTTCCGCTAGTCCTTTTCTTCTTCCTGTTCCAAATAAAGCCCAAGTCGTCGGCATCTTTTGATTTGGTTTTCATGGATTGCAAGAGGAGGAAAGGATAAGATTAATGAGAGCTGGCATATATATGATTAGT